>PVMI01080241.1:0-10120 GCA_008528875.1 Aulacorthum solani
AAGTAGTTCAAGTCTTTCGTTCCAGGCCGAGTTTGAATTTGGAAAAAATAAGAAGGATATTGTACTCCATTGCACTTTTGCATTAGTGTAAACAAATATAAGATGTACAAACACTAGGTATTTGTTCCAATGACTTTTAATTCAGAAAATGTAGGTATTATATAGTGAATATAATATACGCTACGTTCAATGGTATAGGTACACTATACTATTATACCATCCTTGTTTTTTGTATCACGCTACAGCTACTTCCCTCAAAAAGTATCCCGCTATTGATATCTGATATCTCTAATTTTTTTAAATGTAGTGCACTGCTTCTAACGCTACATTTTTTTTAATATTCTAATTGAAAATTGGTAGTTTATGAACTGTATACTGATTTAAAAAATCTGGTCACTGGACAGTTAATCGTGAACTAAACCCGAAAAAGTACACTAACGCACTCATCATTATTATAATATAAATAAATAAATATAAAATAGTTATCAATTTATCATACTATATTAACTATCAGCAAGTAGGTTGAATTTATAGCTACAAAATAATCGTAATTTTCAATACCTTAACCGAAAATGTTTAAAAATGTCTAGTTTTATAAACAAAATAGTTTGAATAATTCTCAAGCACTATATTATGATTCACTGATAATTAAAAAAAAATCTTCTTCCATATTATCATAACTAGAGTTAAACTTTAGTGGAACTTCATCTTCAACTATCAAATATTTGTTGATACCTAGTAGATAGATTGGTAGATACAATAAATTATACTGTTTTCAATTTCTGTTCATTTTTTTACTAATTTTAATTCCTAAAAATAGCATAGTAATGTTTCAATTGTGAAGATAAATTCTGGTACTAAATTGAAGTCATTAAAACAAAAAGTAAAAATTATATGTACTTATAAAATTAATGAGTAAAACAAAAAAAAAAAAACTACTGTACAATGGTAATTTTTACGTAAAACCAGTTTTTAACAAAATCAATTTGGAATTTTTGTTGTTGTTCAAAATAAATAACCATATAACGGTTAGAAATTGTAGCCAAATATTTATATTAGTATTTTTAGATTTGGAATTATTTCTAAAATATGTTGGGAAACTAAAATATATTATTATAGATATCTGGAATTTTCAACAATTATTTAGTTTTTTTCGTTGAAGTATAAAATGTTTGTATGTGAGTAAAAAACCTTAAAAAATTAAAAAATAGGTTAGTTGTAAATTTATTTTATTCAAGATTTAAATTCAAATATATCTAAGAGACTCAAACATTTTATACAAGATCCCACATTAGTTTGTTTTTCTTTATTAATTTTAAATATATGTAAAATACATTAGGTGTACAAAAGAAAAACCCAGCAAATAAAAAAATATCCAAAATACAGCCATAATTTGTTTGTCTAAGCCTGGCGGATGTTTAACATCAACATTGTAAAATATGCAGAAAACAATTTTAAATACACATACAAATATATTAAATATGCATCAAAATTATTCCATATTCCAAATAAAACCATTTAAGGTTGTCATTAATATGCATAAAAACAAATGTAATGAAATATGGAAAAATAAATTTATAAGAAGTAGTTAAAATATGGCGAAAAACTGGTTTGCATTTTGGAATTTTATTCAACTAAAAAAATCAGTTGTACAAATAATGTTTGTATTTGTGTTGTTAAAATAATACTAAGTAAATACATTTTTGATAATACCTGTAGCTGTTCATTGAATCACTGATATTCTTTTAAAAAATGTATAGTCAGCTGCTATGATAATGTTTACGTTAAATAATATTGAATATAAAACTCAATAAAAAAATAAGTTAAAATGATTATTATTATAATAACATGTAATTAATCAGTCAACAAATAAAATATGATAACCGTACAGTCTACACCATACGTCCTGAATACACATGGTTTAAATTTATAATTAGTATTTATAAAAAGAAAAAAAAGAACACTACAGAAATACCTGGGAAACTCCGGGTGTCCCGCCAGCCCAATCAAAGCCTGCTTACTACCTACGTGTATGATCATAATAATATAATTACATATTGTAATACTAATTAATAGCTGTCCTATGTAAAGATACCTATGCTTTTTAAAATTTTTTATGTTTGTAAAAAATGTCTATGCAATATTTCTAATTATAATAGTAATATAATATCTAACCAATGGCAACTGTTTAAATGAACAAAAGAAATTATTATTTTTTCATGAGCTGAAAGGAAAGTCACTCGCAAACTGACCTTTAGTTACCAATAAGGGTTGAAAAATAAGCCATAAACACCCTCAAAGTGTCAAAGAATCTATTGATATAACTTTTATCGCGAACGGTCCAAGGTATTCTCTGAGTCGCTTAACAAAACCAACATCAATTTTTAGAGCATCACAGCCCATAAACAGCGATGTTCATAACAGCTGTGTAACCCGATTTCGTCATTGAAAAAGTATAAAACATAGAACTACATAGACATATCTTGGGTTTAGTGTACCTCAGTTCACGGGGAACAGCAACGTTGGTGTACATCGCTTATTTGTGAACTAATTCGACCGAGAAGGAAACATCTCCAACCTTCCGATTTTTCGGGAAAATTGTCCATGTTTTATTCTTTCAGCAATAATCTTATTAAAACTAAATTATAAACATAAAAAAAAAGTTTTCTAATCGGTTCAGCCGATTTCAAGTGATGTGTTTACAAACGAACAGCATTTCATTTTTATTGTGTATATATATATAATTATTATATTAAATATAACAAACTACTGTATATTAAACTTCGATAGTTATTAGACACTATGAATGTGACATTCATATAATTGTAGGAACAATTAATACTATTAATCAGATAATTTTTGATTTAAGACATTTGTATTTAATAATCAGCCATAGCCAGTTATCGATTTTTCTATATAATTCCAATGTGTTTGACTCCATCACATTACAATACGTTTTATGCATTATTTGTTTGTTTTATAATTTATTCTATTTTTATTTTACATATGCTATTTATTTACATATTTATACTGTATTTACTATTTGTTTATTTATTGAAGTATTAAAATAAGTAACGGTAAACATAGTTTTTTATTCGTTTTTATTGTAGTTCAAGACTCACTATATTTCGACACAAACAATCCACACATCTGCATCATTTCCTTGCTTACCTTTTTGTTATTTTATTTGTCCCATGTAACGATTTTGAAATAAAATGCCTTCATCAATGGAAGTTTGTGGAATACAACAAAACACTGAAAACAGGTTAGTATTATTATTGATTTAGGTGAAAGTTATTTGCATATATCTGAGTTTTGTTTACAATGAACTATATTTATTTTATAAAATGATGTAGTATTTACTACATAGTAGTTAGTACAGAGTATTAAGTAAGTGTACGATGTAGATTTTGGTGATTTTTGTTTCAATAAAATGTTAGTTCTTAAAATATTAAGGCCGTTTGAATCATATTCTTATGTTATATTAACTGTTGTCTAAAATAATGTCGAATGCATTCATTAGTTAACTTATCATTTAGCATTTAAATATAAATAATATTTTTATATTTCAACACATACCGACACTTTTATAACAGAATATATGTTTTAGGTTTTTGAGACAAATGATATAGGTACTTTATTTTTAATAGCTCATGCAAAGATGGAATTAGATGCTCATGACGAGTGACACTGAAATAATTGAAATTACAACCACTACATGTTGTTGAACAATACTAGTATAATGATATGTATTTTTAAAAAGCTGAGGTGAATAATATTTTTGAAAATTAGAAATAATATATCACAGTAAAATAAAAAAATAATGACACTGAAAATCCAATAATGAAAAAGAAGAAATTTAATTAAATATTTTAGGTAGGTATATAAAGCCATAATACAGTGAAACCTCGGTATCTTGAACTCCGGTATCTCGAAGTTTCCGCATGTCGAATTTTTTTTTCAGTCTCTAACATTCAGCTCCTATCGTAAATTCTTTCGGTAACTCGAAGTTTCGATATGTCGAATTTTTATTTTGGTCACTTGCGACTTCGAGAGGTTTCACTGTAAGTATACAATTATTCGTGAATCCCACACATGGTATTATGTCACACAAAATAATATAATATATCCGTTTAAATTATCATACAGTCGTACACCATACTGTCAAACCGTGGATGGCTTCAGTTGCTGACTCGCTGTACACATTATATTATCAGACACCTCATGTTGAATAAATTTACGGCTTGGCGGCTAATGTCAGGATTTATTTCAAATGGCAGTACCTACCAATAATATACGGTGCATATTTAAAAAAATATATTATATTAAACGAGTAGGTATTAGTGGATGTGAAATGTCGGCGGTATCTAAGTAAATTTAATATCGTTATTTGCGTTGATATTTGCACTGTCGCGTCACTGTGACGACGTTTTGAAATGTTCGATTCGAAGTGTATAAACAGGATAGGAGTTTGTGCCTGTATGCGTGCGTGCATGTGTGTGTCGGAGGAGCAACGAAGAAGGGCGGCCATATATTGGCTTAAAAAACGTGCGTCAAACGGCTTTATGTTTGATGAAATTAACGTTTCCACTCGGTCGGATTTCTTTAATTTAGAAATACGACGTGGACGTGACGACTTGTAACAATATTCTTCTCCTCCGTTTTTATTTTTATCATCATTTCGTTCTCCGAAGAATCACACGGGAGCACAGCAACGTGTAACATTCATTAAAATTTTTTCCGACCATTATTCTTTTCCTTCTCCTCCTTTTCCGGAAACAAGGTTTATCGCTTACTCTCTCTCTCTCTTTCTTCCTCTCTATTTTCCTCTGCACTTTCTCGCTCTGTCATCCCCGTAGGACGTCGAAATTCCTTTATAGTGTTGTCGGTTTGACGTTTGAAAACTCATTGAAACCGTTTTTTTCTCTTCCGTTGTTCTCGACTCTTCTTCTAGTCACACACACATACACACACATACTATATATATATTATATATATAATATGTGTATGTGTATAGTATACCCTCCGGTATCGAATCTGTCGGTTGCTGTGGCTGTGGTTTCAGTGGGGGTAAGAATTTTTCGATACGACTGTATGCGATATTGGAATTCTCTCAGAGTTTTTTCTCCTCTGTACATAAGACGTGGTATTATATAATATATGTGTGTGTGTGTGTGTGTGGATGTGTCGAGTCCTCGGCAGTGGTGATGTGCGGGACACGCAAATATCGTAAGTGTGTGCAGCGTGTGCGTGTTTATCGAAAAACCCGCCTCGGGTTATGCCGCCGTAGCCAGAGTTAGTCGAAAATAAAGCGTTATTAATGTAATATAACATATATTGTGCTCGTGGGACGACAGACATGTTGTCTGTGACGCGACAAAACGGCGTGTCCAACTGTAATATTGGCAATAACCGTCAAAATCGAACAATAAAAAATGTGTCATGTGCTTAACGCGAGAAAATTTTACAAATACAGAGTATCTAGACACTATACACTGTGATAACAATAAGCCCACAGACCATAATATTGATCGAATTATGACCAATACTCGGCAGCGTTCGATTTAGAAACGAATTATACACTAATATTATAAATTAAAAATGTCTTCTAATTATAGGTACTATTTTCATCAGTAAAAATAATAAAGTAAATACAGTTTTTCTTTTGAAAATATTGGGCACACTGAGTGTATATCTGAATTCAAGAATTTGAGGTGGTATATTAAATTTAATGTTTGAATATATTATACCGCATCACAGTATACTCTACAACATATATGATATATAGTGTGATGAAATTTAAATCCTTTCGTGTACCTAAGGTTTATGGTCAGTAAGTCTATTGTTTTACACATTTTAAAACTGTATATAAACATTAGAATAACTTACTGCAAAACGTTTCTCTGAATCTTAACGAATAATAACGAAGGTTCATGTCTCCGTAAAAAAAGTGTTTCGGTATTATAAAAATTCACATAAAATAATGCAATAATAATATGTCCATATACTGAATTGGATACATTATTGTTTTGGTGATATACAGAGTGATTCATTAAGCATGTCAACCTCCCTGTTTCTTCAATAATGCAGTTTTACGAATAGGATTTTAAAAACGTTTACATGTACCTTAACTCTGAAGATCATATTTTAAAATTCTTGTGATTTTTTAAGCTACTTAAAGAGTTTTTTATTTAGATAAAAACTTGTATTTGCAAAATGAGAACTCGTTTCTATTGTAAACCATTTAGTGGATATTTTTTCTGAACATTTGTACCTACCAAAATCAAAATTTGAACTTGTGGTTTTGTTTATGTACTGAGGATGAAAATTCCATGGTGATGGGTTTTGAAGATATTTGAGCTGTGGTGAATTGTGGAATTTAGTAATGAATATTAATCTATCAACATTAATCATTTTTAAAAAAATGGTACAAGTTAGCATAATAAATACCATATCCAATCTGAGTGATCTGACATTATCTTCACTTAACTTATACTTTTGTTGCACCATTATTTAGGATTATTATCCTTATCATATGAATTTTAACGTCTGAGAAACTACTAGTTCAATTTTTAAATTAAATGCATTCAAAATTTCAGAAAAGGGCCGTTATTATTTGAAAAACAGAAATTTGTATCACCACGCAAGACACTCGTCAAATAGTAAAAAAAAATCTGAAGAACTTGAAAATTTTTAAAAATTCCAAAAATATCAGGATAATTTGAACACATTAATTATTAAATTACAAAATAGGGGAGGGGTGAACACTGAGCATTTTTGGCGAATCACTCTGTATACTCATTTACGAGCATAGCACATGGAATTTAGTTCAAGGCTCAGATATTTAAATGCGAATTCACTCGACAATGACTGAGGAAATAATATAGGTGATATTAGGTGTGCATTTTATTGGAAGGTGTCTGTTGAAATGACTTGACTGTCGGATTTATTGAATATTTTAATTACAGTTATATAGCAGGTGTATTATGACGGGTGCTACGATGATTTGTTACTTAGTCGACCGAAAATCGCATTGATGGCAGAGGAACGTTTTGATCCGATACCGAGAAGTATATTTATTTATACCACAGTTTCTCGCGTATTGCGCTTTGCTCGAATTCGTATTAAAGCCAACTACGTTATTATTATCAGTAGTAAAATCGAAAATTTATACACTCAATATTAGTCGTACGCTCTGAAGGATGATAGTTCACATCAAACACGTCAAACCAATAATATGTACTGTTTGACAAAACATATACCATTTATTGATATAAAATTAATATACCTGAGTATACGTCGCTGATCGGTTAAACATTATATTTTAAACTGTGTTTCGGTGTACATTGTATAATGCATGTATTACAAGGCTGTATTTAGAAATTATGCTCCCCGTGGCACTTTTAATATCTCACCCGTAATTTTGGCGGCAAAAGGGGTGGATGTTGAGTATAAAAATAAAAATTATAAATATTCCTATATAAAATTATAAAACCTTACCTTACTTGTATTTTAAGTAAAGGAACACATTCACTTTAGTCAAAACGAGTTTTTCTGATTTTTTTAAGTCAAACATTCATTTCATCAAGTTAAGAACTATGGAGGAAAAAAAATGTGCAGAAATCAATATTTTGGAAGTTATATACTTTCGAAGTTTGTGATTTTCTGTTTATACGCTTACACTCAACTTTGTAGTTTACCACCACACACCGCTCCTTTAAGGACTTTTGATTCTTTTGTTTGTAAGATCCTACGTATTAATTAAGGACAACACTGTAATATAGTACCTATATAATACAATATACTAATAAAATATGACGAGCAGAATGCAGTCGCTCGTTACGCCTACCAGCTACGATCGCAATTGCCCACCCTGTCACCCCTCCTAAATACGGGCTCGATGTATTTTGCACTCGGTTTGTTTGCACCGCCATTCCGGGCCTTGCATTATTATAATATTATAATAATATATACGAGTATTATTGTGGGTTCACCGCGTACGCAGAAAACAAAGTACGCATAGGTAGGTACCAGCTATTATAATATTATGCGTATAATTTATATTTAATCGTTGAATTATTCGAACCGTAATATTTTAATATTAGAAACTCCGATTTCAATAATGATAATCGAAAAGTTCGAATAGTTGTACTATCGAACTGTAAAATATAATACCACCGGTTTTAGTATTAAAATATATAATAATATTTAATAATAACCTATGCAGGTATATATGGTATATAGTAGTGTATTACCTGTACCTAATATTATACCACGAACCATAGGACGTTTAGAAATATTACGCAGCACTACTTCTGCTATGAACTCGGTGAAATAATAATTTCTCGACAATATTATAATACGACTATTTGTACGGCGTATATATTATTATAAACTCGACGGTGCACGCGCATCTATTATACTAATATTATATATATATATATTATACATCAGATGATTATACATATGTGTGTGTGTGTGTGATATTGTGTAGGTCTACATACGATAATACCATCGCGCACACCTCGCCACTTAATTTCACGCACAGTGCGTTTGTGGATGGGTGCTGGAACACGAGCTTCGTCATATATTTATTTATGTATGTTATATTATATAATATTTTAAACAATACAATAGCAAATGTGCGTCTATATACAGTGTTATAATAGTAATACATAATCCATATTATAATATACAAATATTATTATAATTAATGATATATAACGTGATGTTATATACAGCGTATAATAATGATATTGTCGAAAATGAACACTGCAGCACAGACTCGTACTCGTGTATATAGTACGCACTGCGTGTGTGTATACATGTATAGTGATTTTTTAGACATGTTAGTTCCATTTTTATAATTAAATTGTGCGTTTTTTAGATTCTGAGTGAAGGGGAGACCGTATATTGGTTTTACAATGATGTGTGTGTTTTTTTCTTTTTTTTTCCTTTATGTGTTACACTTTTTGTGTAGCAGTAAAAATGCACCAACTTCTAGGGTACTTTCTGGTAGCAAATCGAATCTCATCGGCAACTTAAGGGGTACCTAACATAGGACAATCCTAGTGCTTTTCAAAATAATCGGAAAAACGGGAAGATGTACTCTATAACCAAGACAAACCCTACTTCTTTTTTGTAATTCTATAATATTATAATTTTTAAAATATGTTGGATCTCGAGATAATTATAAATATTATAAATTAGCTATTTTCTTTTTGAAAAAATATCTTTAAAAAGTATTATAATTTTCCTCAAACGTTCTTAGCTACTGTAATTTATTAAAAAAAAAAATGTTTGGCATAAAGAAAAACAATTTTTGATGAGTGTTTGATGCACAAGTTATTAAGAAATCGGATGTTTCAAAATATTAGTGTAATATGGCAGTATTAAAAACAAAACAGTGTTAAATATAAAATATATTATTTGGGAACATTGCCTGACATAGATGGTCTCCACTTATAAAATAATATTTTATTTTCAATGAAATATCATAGAATTGATGTGCAATACATCCATTACAGCAACTCAATGTTAAGGTACACTCAACACCAATTAAGCAATGAAGAAAGAGATATAGAGAGAGAGAAAGAGAAAGAGAGGGAGGAAGAGTTCTTGGCTTTTTTTTTTAAATGATGGTTTTTAAACTGTTTATGCAAGTTCATACTTTAGTATAAATCCAAAAATCAGAACTGTAATACAACCATTTATCAATGTTAGTTAGCTTCGTAAATTACTAGCTCGTAGAAAATATATAATATGCATGTTACGATGCTCGCTCATCACGACCATTGTATAATAATAATAATATAATCTTGAATGTAATGTCAGGCGTTTGCCATCGAATTTATGTAAATCTGATTCGTAGGAAATTTTCGTTACAACGTCGGTTAACCCATTCTCTTCCACCACCGACACTTTTAACATTATTATAGATGTCACTATAATAATAATATGTATTATAAAATCATTTCTGAGCGTCTTCGCCAAACGGTACAATTATGCGGATATACGAGTATCTCATATGTATAATATCATTATAGTAATCCGAGGTTTATCACTATATTCGCGTGGATATATACATACATGGTGTGAGGCTGATTTATAGAGACTTTCG
>PVMI01080259.1:0-13311 GCA_008528875.1 Aulacorthum solani
AATATAACTATAGACCTTATACTAACGACTAATAATATAAGGTCTATGATAATCATAATATAAATTAGGGTTCTCCACTCTCCAACCTCTTTGTGTGGTGGGCCCAATCTGTGAAACGATTCGCCAATAGGGCACAATTTTTTTTTGGTTAGGTATAGATAGGTCATGAAATTAGAAATATATAAGAATTATTTTTAGTAATCAATAAATTTAAAACATTAAAAACTATAACATTTTCAAAATAGATAGCTTTATGGGCCGAAGATTGGAGAACCCATCTGATTTTAATACCAAGGTATAATTGTAACTTCTTGATAGTCAGATTTACCTCAAGAAACCAACATATTGAGAGGAAATCTTGAAAAATACATGCACTCCAGTTAAATAAATTAGAGTTGATACATAAATGTGGAGTTTCATATCATCGAAAAAAAATTGGGAGTGCCGAAATGGTTGACTTTATATAAACTAGAAAAGCAAGAGAAGGCAGAAACATAAAGAAACCAACCAATAAGATATGACAGTAAGGAGATTTAAAGATCAATCATACTAATCAAGTAATGATTAACTTGATCAAACATATTTGACACATCTGTATAAATAGTATTAACTTGGCTGTATTCATAGAAAGAGTTATATAATTTAGTATTTTGGTAGTTAATATTCACCTAGTTCCTCTAAAATAATTTATTTTGGTTTGAATTGTGTTTAGTTCCTGCACGAATGATTTGGTATAAGCATGTGAGCACATAAATTTAAAGATTTTCCTCATTCTCGACTTAATTTTACCAGGCATCACTATATTTCCAGTGATTTTAAAACGAAAATAGAAAAAATTGACTGGAGATCCATAGTGAATTTATAAAAACGGTGTACTTAAATCCAACGAAGCAACATACAAATTTATAAATAGACATATAACTTTATAAATTCACTCCTTAATACCAAGATGACGCCACACAGGAATTTGTTGTCTACGTCTTACAAACGTACAACATGGCAAATGTTACGTTCACGTTAATACATTTTACTCTGTAATTTATAAAATTAGATCGAATTCACCTCTCACAATATTTAAGCCATATAATATTATCTAGGGCATCTTGAATGATTTTGTTGATATTATTATTTTTTAGTAAGCTATGATCATTTTAAAATTTACAAAAAATGTACGGTTTGAACCCACAATTTATTGAGTCAACAAATGAATGTGTGGCGTCCACTAAAGTACAAATTCTATAATTATTTTATAAATTTGTCATGTCTATTTTCAGAATAATATTATGTAATGCATGTATATTTTAAAAGCAATTTCTTGTGCAAATTCCGTTTCGAGGAAGTAACTTATGAATCACTTTCAGTATGTTAGTAATTTAGTATGATTAAAATTTAAATACTAATATAGTAATATATCCTTTGAACAGTAGTCAAAAGATAATACATTGTAATGTTTGCTGGATTACCTGCATGACTCTAAATTAAAGTAGTGGGACAATATAATAGTAATAGGTATATACATACATACATACATACATACATACATACATACATACATACATACATTATACATACATATTATAATCACATACATACAGGTGGTAATTACTACGCACCGTTCATTGTTTTTAGTACCTACCTTTAGTAAATTTAAATCATCGTGCCATTTTAGATACCGGTGTAATGTTGCTGTCCGACAAAAGGAGAACGGTTGTACTATCACACTAATTAACTTTCTTGGCTAGTTTTCAAACATATAGGTAGGCTTACGTGTTATAACCCATGGAGATAATGATAACTAACCTACCTGTTGCATGTTGGTGCGGTAAGTCACAAAATGTACATTATACAGTCATCTTCAATTACAATCAATTATTTAATGTAGGAAAAAATATATTCAAAATCATGAACGAGTATCCTTCAATAATGAATAACGCGTTAGTATAATGAATTGCGATATCATGGGCTAAAATGTATGTGCACTGATATTTTATGTTTTTTGCCCAGCGTCTTTTTCCAAATTTGGTTAGTAACTTGAAACTTCCTCATATTTATACAAACAATCTACTTTTTACTTTGGATAGTTTTGCATAATATTTAATTCGTAGGTATAATGCATACTAGGTATTGCATATTCTAGCTATAAACAAGATAAATGCATGGTTGTGGAATATCGCGTTAAGTTATATTGATAATTAAGATTCGATAAAACCATTGATTTTGCAAAAATGATGTAGATTTATTTGAGAGTAAAACTAACAAAAATAATTTAGCTTACATAAAAGTATCTTCAGCTTTCTGATTTCTCACAGAATCTATTTTGAAATTAAAAGTTGCTTCGCTTTCACTTATAACAATAGTTTGGATACTATTGGAAGGTAATTTCAGTGTATATTTTATCATAATATTTTAGCATATTTCAACAACAATAAATGCATATTACATATAAATTCTAGCGCTATACGTAATAATTGGATATTTTATAGGTACCTAACAGACTTTTGGCACATATTAGTGATAAACTATAATTATCAACATACTTAAAAAAAAAACCTAAAAATATTGTTTATTGTTGTTTCTGAATCTTTGATCAACATCGACATTTTGATTTCTGTATGGTTACCAAATGATTATAACATATTTGATATTCTAGTATCAAAGTTAAATAATTTATGGTAATATTATTAAATATTCTATTGCTTAACGTTGATTCATTAGAGTTATTCATACACTAAGTTTAACCTTATTTATTCACTCAAACATTGAGAATCATTTGAATAGAATAAAATTACTTTGAATACCTTTCCTGATATAACATTAAATAAAATAAAGAATTAAGTAATCAATAGTATATTACATTAAATATTTATAAACCATTAATATTATGATTGATCAATGTACTCAATTAATCTTCATTCTTCGACTATACAATATTATCAAAACATTCAAAAATAATGTTTGTACACGATTACCATTTGTATATTTTTGTGTTTAAAAAAATGCAGACTGAAATATAGAGAGTCAAATACAACTGATATTGAATATAATCCTGTTACATTATTATCATTGTGGCGTACAACACGTGTAAGAAAAACGAAAAAACATATTTCCGAGCTGAGTTATACCATTCGTAATATTACAACAGTTATTACAGAACTAAAGAGTATTTTAATACAGTGTAGTACTGAGGCGCATCTGCAAATATCAACATTCTACAATTGTTGAATGGATTATGGATGAGTTTTATTTGAAGTTATAATAAATAAATAAGTGTTTCACATTAAATTCTAATATTTATACTGTCCATAGCATGAAGGGGCTCATAATAATACAAACTATGCAAAATCTTGTCTAAAAGTGTCTCTCTTTCCGATCCTGTTTATATTTATAACGACTTATTATATCAACCCTTCTAATAATTATATTATGACAATTGATATCGATGTATCAGAACATCAGTACATCTACTGGATATCACCACAATTTGGTCTATCATTCAGTATCATTTATCAAATAACAATATTTTTACATACAATTGCGTATTTGTATTATAATATACGATGTAACTGTAATAATACTAATAAAGTTTTTTTATAGAATTATTATATTCGATTCGGACTATTGTTTGCGTATACATGTTTACTGTTTGATTTTAATGCTTTATAACAGTAAAACCAGTGGTGGGAGGGGGCGCAAGTCCGGATAGCGCTGCTGCGGCATGTAGTAAGTAGGGATAAGACGAGCGCGCCACTCACAGTAGTCACGTGTATTACCGTCCCGACGCACCCTCGTCGGACGCTCAAGGGTTGTTCTGCCGGTATAGTTCGTCTCCCGTGCCAAGTTGTTTCGAGGTGACAAATAATTTTTATTCCTTTTTTAACCACGATATATTTTAGTAACGAAATATTATTACTAATAAAAATAAACATATATTTTGTACAAGATGTACAAAAAATATATGAAATGAAAAACACCCGGTAAATGTTCAGCCATCGACGTCCTGGCTCATCTATAAAAAAAACACACACAAACCAGGTATGACACATTATTACAAATACTAACGCACTTACAAATAATAATAATAATAATGATAAGATTCGACACATCTCGAGAACGAAGGGACATTTTTTGAGAGAATATTTCGATACAGTCGGTCATCTTGTTAGTGAACGTTTGTAGCATATATACCACTAATGTGAACTGACATCCGCTCTGCCATACGTCAGCCGTTTGTCTAGTATAGAAAACACTTCAAAATAACGATGTCTCCAATATCAGTAGTGGTGGACGCTCATAGTTCTTTTCAAAGATATTTTACAAAGTTAAGCGAGACCTTTTGTACGGCCACAACTTTGTCTATTTTTCCCATTTTATAGATACAATGCAATAGTGTTTTGAAACCGGAGGAAATAATACACAATTGGTGATACTGTAGTTGGTCACAAAACAATCTAAAAACTTATCTTTGTACAATGCAATTCAATGATGAGAGGATCCCAATTCCCTTTTAGTTAAATCAATTTTAAATTTAAAAAAAAAACCAATACCGAAAAGCCCGAAAGTACATTTTTTTATTTCACATTCTAACCATATAATAAAAACAACATTTTAAAATAACACAAATCGGGAACCAAAGTGTATACATCTTTTAACTTTTTTGCTGTAATCAAATCTATGACCTTTAATATTAATGTTGAAACACCTACCACAACAATTAAATAAGTCTTTATTTTTGAATTCATAACATTAGGTAAATTAAATAAGATACTCTATAGTAATCTGGTTATAAATATTTGTGAAAAAGTAGCTAATTATTTCAATAAAGTAAAAACAGTAATGATTCATAAAGTAAGATATGTTTCAGATGAATTGCCACCGCATAATTTAGTCACACCGTTTAAATAACTTTATAAACAAAAGTTTAAATTACACGTGGGAAGATATAAAGACCTGCTTGTAATCCTGAATAACAGGTGAGGGTTACGAAAGTAAAAAAAAAGGTAGACTACTTAATATTTTTATTGGACTCTAGCGTAAAAAAAGTTTTTGTTTTTAATTCTTGACCGTCGTTATCCGCTAGTGCTAGTGTGGTTAGTACCTATTCCACCCAGCATAGTTCTCTGAATTAATTTATGCACCCCAAACACAGGACCGAATCGCAAAGGGCAGGATTTTAATGAAGGTTTTTTTTTTTTAATTTCATCAACACCGAGTTTTCCATCATACAGCGTTAGGTAGGTGCTGACCGTACCACACAGACCCGATGAAGCTGCAAAAGTTACTCGTAAATGCTTAGTTTAATTTCATAACAGAACACGATTTATAAAGGTTCCAGGAAACATACTTCGACTTATATATGCACAATGTACATACATGATAATATAACCAGCGTATTTGTAGATGGTTTGGAAAGTTTGATCACAACTTCTGACTCGAACACGCCCTCGAGGATAGGAGTATAATAGGACACGTTGTAAATCGGAGTTCTCGCCTAAATAAAAGAACAAGAATGATAATAATCTTTTCTTAGTTAAGCTACATTATTCATAAGAATAGTTACAACATAATATATAGTGAATAAATTAATTTCAAGTTGAAGTTTTGTCGTATCAAATTACGGTACGCATTATGTAATTATGAATTGAGTTTTGAGGTGATACTTTTGATCTTTGAACAAAAACAAAGCTACATTATTTAAATATTGTTATACAATATTACAAAATATTAATTTATTGGTTTTGTGCTTTCACAATCACAAAAATTAACATATTTTTTTTGACATCATTATCTGATTATATAGATAATAATGCAATAACATCGTTAACGGTACTTAATATTATTCATAAATATAATGTAAATGTCATTAAAATATAACTAAAGATTCTTTTGGGTATTTAGTTTTGTATACTTAAAAATGATTGAGAAATTCGTAGAACTACCTACTATACATAATTCCACATAATATTATTTATTTATTTTTTAATACTATGGTTTATCTACCTAACCTAAAAAACCATAAACCATTAAAGTGGATGAGTTCAAAATTATTTTTATATTTACCATTCTTGCGTGCAATTAAATGATTGAAGTTTGTACATATTTTACGTCAATTTTCTTGCATAATTTTAAATTACTCATAATGCATTAAGAGTTTTCATAATCGATATTATATTATTATTCGCTCTACAACAAACATAAAATGAAACGTATTAAATATAATTTGATGCAAACAAAATGTGTGTCAATAAACTATTCAGCCAGATTGGATGAAAATTTATTATATTTTACAAGTTGAAATTTATTTACATTTTATGTATAATATATATTTATACGCCTTCTAGTTTAAGTAAATTAAGTTCGACTATAATATATATGGAAATTTTCACCGTTGTGCATACTACTTGGAATTTACTCTCATTTTTGGGTAAATTAAATTCACCTATATAATAAATTATACACAGTGTAAAAACGTATATATATACTCTAGTTGGACCATGTAAATTGTCACCCATTTATCACAGTGTACAACATAAAGTTTCAACTACGTTAATAACTATGCACACCGCTATATCTATTACACCCGAGCTTGTCCACGGTGGTTTTTTAATATTTACCTAAATATTAATGAATATGTGAATTCAAACAAATAGATAGTTGCTGTATTTCAGTTAATCTGAACGTGCAATATGTCTTGTGACAATTATATATTGTAGGGACTCCGTACTCAAAGTTTAAAATATAAATAGATATTATGCGTACATACTTACAGAAATTTCAATACTTTAAACTATACGTTCAAATTTAACGGAATTTTCAAATGTTTGTTTTCGACATAACTGTAGGGCAGCGAAGAACATAATATCACAATAACAATTGAATATTTTTGGTGGTTTAATATCTATGGATGTTGAGTTTATGTAGAATGTGCAGATATATAATATTATTATACATGTATATGTAATATTATAAGTGAGAATAACTACAGCAACAAGACCGACTTAAAGTTTTCTATTTTCATCTAAAAAATTCCATGAGTTCTTCTGGGTTTATACAAACATGTGGTACGAAGTTGATAAAAACGAGACCGACACAATAGACCACATTACCGTTTCGTGGTAATGAAATGAAACTTTCGGCGGGTGACAACAGTTGAACATTGTTGTATCTAGATACGAAAAAATTATCTTTATAATAATTTACTTAGTTTCATCAACTCATCTAAATAAATACAATTGAGTTATCCATCAATATTAGCAACTATTTTGATAAATTTATTATTGCTCTTCATTATATAGATTTAATTATGTATATTTTAAAATAAAATGTTATTAGGGTATACCTTTTCTGATACATATAAATGTTTCTATTTAATTGTTTTTATAGTTAATGACTTTAAAAAAAAATTTATTTATATTTGTTAATATTAAAAATGTTAATTCATTATCAAAATTAAATGACAGTTGGTTTTGCACTTGCATATTACATATATAATATAAATAGTAAATTTATGAAATAAATAACTACAAGAATTTAAAAAAATATTCCTTGAAATAGCTTGTTTTTTGCAATTTTGTACGGGTAGGTATAGCCGTATAGGTACATTTCATTAAATAAATGAAAAATGATTTATGTTCAGTATACACTCTACACAGTCAAGTATGAGTGATTATGCGTTTAAAAATAACAAATTCGTTTTTGTATAAATTAAAAAAAAATTTAAAAAATATTAAATAAAAAGGCGTATTTCACTTATATCTTTTTTAATTTCATCTAGGTAGATACAAATAAAGTTTTAATATTTATCACTAAGGTTAATATCTATAATATTATATCTACATTTTTTTTTAGAAATTACCTTTATCTGTATTTAGGTATTTTTTTATAGTGTGACGTCAACACCGATGATTTTGGCTACGATAATGCTCCTACGTTTCGTCCATGTGTCACGGGGTCAAAGCCAAAAGGGTAAAATGTTGAACCTGGTGGGAATTTTAAAGCGGGGCGGAGTCGATTTGTGTAGATGATCGAAGTGCATCTATATATAAGGGAAAACCTGCAGATTTAGGTATTTGTCAGTTTTGTGGGAGACACGCTCGTGTCGGTACAGGTCATCGTTGAGACAATCGTCCCGGCGGCGTCGTGGAGGTTAATGTCAAAGCCACGCCAAAGGGATATCCACCTACATTATAGTGTTTATTAATCACGTGACAGCAACTAGATGGAGAAAGAGAAAGTGGGGGCGGCTCGTGTCAGCGTCCAAAACGCATTTTGGCACCACGGCGGTGTCGTTAATCAATTCGCAGAACGGCAGAACAATTCGCACGGTCAATCGTCGGACCACCCACTCGACAGCAATTAATCACGAATCGATAACACAATAATATGTTCGGTAAAACAGCTAGCCGATGAAAAGTTTCCTCTCCCCGTCTTTAGCCTATAATACGATTTTATTCGCAGTACCTACCTACCTACACAATACCTCTACTTTTTCTGCCCGTCAGACGTTTAATGTTCGTATAAAATGTTTCCCAAAAGTGTCCGCTGGCCGAATAAAATATAGTGTTTCTAATTGAAGACATGTTTGACATGTTTACATTACGCATCTCCTAGGATTACTTTTCATGTACCGACGTAATTATTTTTGTGTTTAATGTTAATCGAAATATGCACTTAACCACTTGAGACAAGCGCCTGGAACGTTTTGTGAACAACAAATAGATGCGAAAAGTTGAAACACGACTTTTTGAAAGTGCACTTTCGGCATGTTGATTTTAACGAAGGATTTTTAACTGTTTATTTGAAAAATATTTTGGACTATTTAATGATCAATAAATAAATAACACTTTTAAATTCATAAATATTTTGTAACTTATAACATTAAATATTAAAGTATAATCACGTGTTTAATAAAACATATACTATCACATCAAATGACTAAATCATTGATGTCTGTCCTTATAGGTATAATAAAACTTGACATACGTACAATTGAGGCCACAATAACTGATAAATTTAGCTGTCAAAACATGTTTNNGTATAATGACTTGTAGAATAATAATGGTAGTAAAAAAACATTTTTTTTCAATAGAAAGGGTTGAACTTCATTTTGATTTTATTGCATTTTTTTACCTAACTTGTATATTTTATTATTTTATATTTTTAATTGAAAATGTGATGATTTAAGCATAATAATATTTCAGAATGTGAAATACATAAAAAAAATTCTGTACAACACAAATCGCAAAATAATAGTCATGAATGAAAAACATTTTTTAATATGTCTTAAACCATATTTGTGATTACTGAATATCTATAATAAAAATTGGTGTATCTTCCGACTCGTGTATACTGCCAAGACATCACATTAAATATATTTAAAGATAATATATTATTTCATTGTCTTTGAATTCTTCAGTTTTAATTTTTCTTAATATTTCCAAAAATGTTTAATTAATAAATAATAACGAATAAAAAAATAAAAATAGCATAAAAATTCTAATAACCACTTATAATTTATTCTATTCCGTCCATAACTGTTGACAACCATATTTAGTTATAGGTATTAAAAAATATAACAATAAACATATTATTAAGTTCACAACGCCCTAATGTACAATAATATTAAACATGTATTTAGTAAAGTATTTCATTGTATTTCGGTGGATAAGTGTGAAATTGAATATTTAAAAATGTATTATCCGATTTCATATGACTGATAAATTGTTATATAGTTGAAATACATAAAAACACGAATAAACTTAACTGATCGATTTCAAAAAAAATTTAGTTACTCACTTGAATATTATTATAAAACGTTATGTTTACCATAATTTAATTAATACATCGGATAACCCATCAAATATGCTTAGTGCACACTCAGTCAAATTTTGAGTGCTAACTTTTTTTTCTTGCACTTCGGAGTAAGTACTATGTGCTCAAATAATTAATGTACTTAATTTTTTAAAATATTTTGTACTTTGTATGATTATACACTTTTCCTATACCTCAAATCGGAGTAAAATAAAAATATATAACCATACTTCATTAAATTTAGATATAAAAATATCTATTCGTTATCCAAGTGAAGAACGCAGTATAAAAATAAATAATAACTATCGAATGTGCATCAAATTTAAAGAGAGCTGCAGTTGATGTTTGATACAAAATTAATCGAACATCTGGACTTATTGAAAAACAGAAAGGTCTTAAACAATAAACGAGTAGAACTATAATAGGTTGAATGCATTTTAAATTCAAGCAGTAATTTTCGACGGGTTTTTCCAGTTAAGTACTCAATTAGTAAGAAAAATTTGAAAAAAAATACATCAATATTATAATACATAAATATATAATAAACAAATAGTAAAATTTAATTCAAAACAACACAATACATTTTTATTTTGGTTATTTTGTTTTTAACTTTAAAAAAATAAAATTCTAAGTTTTGATAAAATATATTTATTTAATCATTTTGAATAAGTTTTATACTTAATAGGTTTTTAAACATTTCAATCAAAGTTGGGCATTTCGTAATAATTTTAAGATGGCAACATATTTTGCAGTCTTAGTTACAACTGTGAAATGCTTGATTTAATATCACTGTTAACCGTAGATATTTAAAATTTCTCACGAGCCATGAAATTATCAAAAAATAAGGTTCACATTTATTTAATTTTTGATAAAAAAAATAATATTATATAGTGATGATACTTTTTTTTAAATTAATTTCAAGGCCAAATGTAGTATTTATACATACATAATGATTATATAGTATATTTTATTATAATAAAATTCTGTGTAAATACGCATAAACTAATAATTTCCACAGAAAACGTACTTACATTATTTCAATAATATCAACATAATCAAAAGTTTATATTTATTTTTACCTTATTTAATACTTGGCGCTCCTTATAAAATGTTTATATAATTTATTATATACTCACTATTAAACATTTTTTTAATTTATTGAATTTGCTCATTTAATGTTAAAGTGTAATTTGAAAGTATAATAATGAATTTAATTCAAACAAAGTTAATAATAAGAAAACTTTTGTTCCTGCAAGGAGTGAAAATTAAATTTGAGAGAACTGCGCCTATCGTTTATTGAATTAGTTTAACTGAAACACTTTGTGTATTCTCGAATATGTTGAACCATAATAATTTACGGTACGCACAATCGTAAAAGCAGAAGATTTACAAAGTTCTATTGTACTCACAAGAAGGGTTAAGAATAAATATAAATAGTCTATATTCTATGTATCTTATAAATATTTTATACCATCTAAACTCTAAAGCAAGGATTTATAAAGACGTACATAATGTTTTATACATAACTCATCATAAATCGTTTATTCCTTAATAAAAAATATCTAATGTATTTTTATAATCATTTATTTTATGTAGGGTCATACTACAATATATGGTTTTCTTTCATTTCATCTGATTTAGAATAGAATTTATCATTATTCATTAGGTAATAAGTAATAACTAATAACCAACCTTTAGTTATTTTATGTGGTATTACTAGCAATCCGGTACTTTGGTCACTTCAAGAATAATTTTTTAGATAATGCACTAAAAATTAAAATATAGTTTCAAAACCATATTATCTTTACTGATCGTATTTTATCAATGTGATACTAGTGTCGGTTTTATGGTGCTCTTAAGTTATTTCATAAGTACCTACTACATATTTTGTTCATTATATTTCAATTTTATAATGTGGTTATAATAAATTTTTTATCTTTTACTTGACTAAAAATAATTTAAAATATCAATAATTTGAAGTTTTTCATAAAAAAGAACCAAAAATATAAAGTGATTTCAATTTTCAAGTAGGTATGACGAATGATGATGTAGATCTTAAAACTTTGGTTTTAAATTATGATATCAACAGCAAATATAAATTACTAATGTAAATCTAATTGTGTTTCACAGCTTTATTCTGGTATTTCTTTTGATGGTGTTAAATTATTTATGAACAGCTTTTTACTACTTTTACATTACAAATACATTTCAAACAATTCAAAGAGAATTTTCCCAATACCTCTCTGCATTAAATATCACATAATATTACAACAAATAAACAAATAATTGGAAAGAATTGACGGTAAGCTATGGTTTTATCCCCATGAGATCTCATCGCTCAGTTTTGTATAACTAGATTTTCCCACCATTATTTAGCCACTTGGGATTTCAGTGCAACAATTAATTGACCGATTTTCTCAATATTTTTTATAGATCCTATCTAATCATTAAACTCCAATTTTTATGAAAAAAAAAATGCAAATTAAAAGTAAAAATATTTAGATAAAATCCCGATGAAAAAAAAAATTATATTATGTATTGAAGTGTAAATTGAAATGTTCATCTTCCACTCGGCCCCATTACTTCTATTACTATTACTATACTTGTACTACTACTATTACAGTATTTCATTTATTTTTTTGTTTCATATAGAAATTACTTTCTTTTGTCGTATTTAATACCAAACCGTCTACAGGATTTGTTAAACAATTTATGGGCTCACATTTAAAATAGGTGGGCTAAAACGTAATAATAATAACAATAATGGAAAATCCAAAAAAAGATACGGAAAGAAAACAGAAGACATAATAATATCATTGTTATTGTTTATGTGGAAAACTTCAGCCAGCTATTGCTTTTTTATTATTAATTACGAGGAAATTAATATTTTCATATAATAATTAAAACGTTTCCTTGATCATTACTCCATATAATGATGGTGCCATTGCTAGAGATGAATTTAAATTGTGTTTATTTAAGTTTTTAATATAAGTACAAAGTAAAATATTATGGTGAACAATAATTTTAATTAGATATTTTAAGGTATCTATATATATTTGGGGAAAAGTTCATAGTATGATGACATTTTATGGCTTAGAAACTCCAATAAAACAATAATTTTGTTTATGTATATTTGAATTAAGATTAACAAACAACTCATTTTGTGTTATTATCAAAAAGAGGGAACTATTATACAGTTTTACTAGATGATGTATTTTTAGTCGCTTTTTTTAACCGAAATGAAGTTATTATTGATCTCTATTTTTATTTTATACAATTCGAAATTTTAATTTTAAATAAATACACACATTTCACACCAAGTAAATCATATTATATTATTTTATCTAATATATTTAATATGTATTTTCAAATGATCTTGTAAAAAGTTTTTTTTATTGAAATAAGTTTCATTTATAGTCATATTATTTTTAATCGATGCATTGTGTGTAATAAATAATATACACGTCTATAAACTGTACAAAAGGGTGAAGCAAGACAAGTTCT
>PVMI01080261.1:0-11164 GCA_008528875.1 Aulacorthum solani
ATTTGATTAAGTTTAGTCAACTAAATACCATTTAGTATCATTGTATTTACCAGTTACCACTGCTGCAGGATACAGTATAAATGATTGCTATCATAGTCCATAGGGCATAGACCTTAAAATATGACTAAACCCTACAAATTGTTTATCGATACACTCATTGTTAATTGAAATTGCTTTCATTGTATAAACACTACATTATATATGGATTAAATTAATAAATTCCGTTAAGTACTTAAATCTATAAATATAGGCCAGTGATTATGAAAATATGCAATAAATAAAACTTTTTGTCAAATTGTTGTACCACAAATACATTTTTTGTTCTTTTTAATAGAAACCCATTGTTTGTTGTATTAGTACTAATTGTCTATATAATATAATTACCTTGGTATATTGACAAAAAATTTAATTAAAATAATCGGTTGTACATTACTAAACCAACACCAATTAAAAATGGAACACATTCCGTCAGTAGGTACATTAAAAACTTCCGCTATTAATGATGTTGGAGGTAAATAATTTAGAGTGATTTTAAAGAAAATCCTTTACCTGCAACCTTACTTTCCATCACATGTTTAACACTTTGAGTAGGGAGGTGGGTAGATATAGAAGTTAAATACAATTACCTTACAAAATTAACAATATTATAAGACATAACTACCAAAGTACATTAAACTGAAAATTTCTACAGGAATATTAAATTTCATTTGTTTTTCAGTTATTGATATAGGGATTCAAATTAAAAGTTAAAGAATAACAACTACCTATATATTTATCGGTAGGTACACAAGCTTCCACCTTAACGCAACAATTTCAACTTTATATATCCTATAATATCGTATTATTCATGTATTTAAATATTGGAAACAATACTCTACATACATTTTTATAGTTCGACAGTTTTTGCAAGTTACGTGTAACGTACCAGATGAGTGACTGCGTAAATGTGACCTGTTCGAAGGAAGATTCACGGTAGAATTATACATTTTGACGGTGGTACGTGTTTACTTTTCAAATTTTTAATAATTCGGTACGATGCACCTAAACGAATGAGATTTAAAATATGGTATGTAAATAATAATAATACAAACTACTAAAAACAATCCAAAAACCTCTTGATATTTTTGAATTTTTATGTAAATTAGACTTAAAATGTAATTTTTTATATATAAACTAAGCTACTTTTAATGAATATATAGTTTGAATTTTAAAATATAATTATGTATTCGTGTATATTATACATCATTATGAAGATTATAATTTCCAAATTTTGCAATAAATATGAGAGCTAGTCACTGAGGTTTAAAAGTATCATGTTCAACAATTAAGTTGAGTACACTCTTAAAAAGAGATTTTTAACACTACTTTAAATTACAACCAAAATTAAATATCATCACATCTCATTAATGAATTGCATGTTGGTATGCATATACATATATATTTGTAAATAGAAAATGTATACAATTAAAAACCCATTTTCAAACAACATTGAAATAAAACTAATAATATTTTCTCAGCAGACCCTTATCAAATCATTGAGTTTTTCAAGCTTGTATTTCTGACACACAAACTTTTGTTTTTAACTTCTCTTCCTTTAATCATCCTACATAAGTAAATGTTTTACATTCAAGTTTCAACTGCACAAAACCATGCGCATCATTTCTACATCTTAGATAATGATCGTGAGCACTGGGGTTTTGTGTAAAATGTTTCGCAAAACTTTTGAAATGGAACAAAGAAATAAGGAATTATATTTCATTTATAGTTAATAGTGTAAGTTTATAGAAAGTAATTCTGAAAATTTGAAAAAACAAATTATTTATTGTTTTTTTTATTTTTTTTTTATTAACAAATAATCATACTTATATTATACATACCTATATAATTTTGTTTTTATTTTATTAGCTTTCAATATTTAAATTTTTACAGCTAAACTATTACAACAACATTTATATTTAGGAAAACAAAAACAAGAAAAAACCTATATTTCAATTCATGAAACCTGGCATTGGACATAACAACGTCATCAAAATATTATTTTAAATTATAATTTGATTCTTTATTTCTTGTTAGTTTAATCATTTTTAAAAACTATTTTTTAAGCAAATAAGTCTAATATTAGGAAAATTGTAATTACTCAATATCATCAGAAAAAGTTCTAATTGAACTCTCAGACGAAAAGCGACATTTGGAATTTTTATTGCAATAGAATAGTATTCAATACCTATGTCTATTTTTTTAATTATTTTCTATACATTATGTTGTTTTCAATTTTCTAGTAAAAATATAATTACAAATATGATAGAGTGAACTCCGAATATTTTAACTATGGTTTTTGATAAAACCTTCTGCGTTGGACGAAGCACTCCGATAAACATATGTGTATAATTTAATCCCTCTCCCCCTATAATAAAATTGAATGTGCGCCACTTCATGTTTTTATATTATAAAACTTGAAATGTACTTGATGAAGTATAGTTAAGTTTTATGTTTATGTATTTAAAATTGTAATATTTTAAAATGTTCAGTATAATAAGATAACTGATATCTCTGAATCATAGTCTACGAAAATTATCGTTTAAGACCGTAATCTGGAAAATATCTTTTGAAGCCTTTTATGACGTAAGTATTATTGATGTATGAGAACATAATTTAATTAATCATTAAAAAGTAATTTGCATAGATATATAGTACTTAGTTCTTCAGTACTAAATACTGAACAGTACATTTTAGTTTATAAATGAAGAAGATAAATTAATCACCAACTAAAACACTGTATTGCTTTATAATTAATGTCCATCTTAACACACTTGACATAAGTTTCAAATGCATTTTACTACATTATATATTCATAATATATGTATATAAATTATAGTATTATACAATATACATATATTATTATGATGTAATACCATTTTCTATACTAGAGTATAAAAAGTATATAACGTATACAAATTGTCAAACATATCTAAAATATTTAGTACCATATTAAAATAGTAATAATAATAATAAGTAAAAGAAGAACCAACGACTTGGCAATTTTAGTTGTAAATATAATTTTATATTTGAGCCATTAATTAAAAGTTATATTAAACTAATAGTTTTGTTGGATGGGCTGAAGCCACCCTTCCTCTCCATAATATTAACTCTAGTTGTGCCTATGTTGATTACAACTTAAGCTAAAACTAATTAAAAACAAATTTATATTTATAATAATCAATTCACGTTTAAAAACAATAGTTTATAAATTTTTCATTGGCATAGTGTAATTAATTGTTTTCAAAACTAAACATAATTTAGTCAGTAACTAGGAACCTATAACATTAAGAAATCGCTGAAAAACTTGGTAGCATGTATTATTAGTATAACACGAATTGTATTTTTAAAACAACAGTTTATTATGGTTTTTTTTTATTAATACTTAAACTTTAACTTCATAAACTACAGTGAGAAACTCTGACAGAATAGTAAGGGATTGAAGATGAATAGGTAAAGGAGAAGAAAAGTGGTGATTCAATAGTGTTTACTTTTCGAGCTTACGATTTTAAGTTTAAATTTCCATCATCAGTGATGTTCAAAACATAATGTGTCAAGAAGTGGCAATGCGTTTGAGAAATGATCGTATATTCGTGTTTACAATTCCTAGGTGGAGTCTATCACTACTTTCATTCCAAAAGAAAAACATCGGGATCCCTCAATCAAACATTAATTGTTTAATATAATTCCCACAGAGAATAATATTATTGCTCTTCTGTTGTTGTTATAAATACTACGCAGAATAATTTCAAAAAATAATTTCTTCCATTATTTTCGAACTTTGTTCAAAATGATTGACTTGTTCGTCTGTATTCGTCATGAGATAAATAAATAAAGAGTTTCATAAAAAAATTTACATATTATATGTGCCAATAATTAAGAAAACTACTCTTCACTTAAGAGAAATTTGTAGGAATGTATGTTATTTAGCATTTACTAACATCATTGTCCCAGAAACTCTAGCTTGTGTGGTGCAATAAAATAATTTGCATTTTTATATCCACGCTTAATATTATACGATATTCGTTATATGTTTTTAGTGTTTTGACGTAACTACACTTGTTCGATAAAGCCCAATATTTCTTCGGTAACACTGAGAATGGGTTTTATGAACGGTAAAAGTAATGTTCGATACAGAAAAGCTATATGTATTTTTTTTTTAAATAAAACTTAACTGAGAAACGCGAATTGTTTTAGATCGGAAGTATCAAGACAGGGGATTCTTTATAAATATTTGTGGGGCAACAGCAGCGTTTGACTTGGTCCGTTCGACTTGATTTACTTTCGACGTTTTATTTGTTTGCCCGAGTATTTCGATTGATTCGCAGTGCTTGGTACTCGATAGTCCCCTCGGAACAGAGGAAAAAATCCAAACCGACAACCAATACAGAATCTCAACCATCGATCCACGAGTGTAACACGAAGGCCTGACAGTTTTACATGCTGTCCGTTTCTACAATAAAAATAATCGGCTTGACATAAATCCTGTAGTTAACGCTTGTGCACCATAAATGATGGCATGTCAATATGTCATGATAACCAAAAGTGTATATAACAAAAATTGCTCTCTTTTGAATTCCTAATCTGTATTATGCAGTGATTATTCTTCAATTTAAAATTATTGATAATAAACTAGTTGAAAATTATATTGCTTATATAATATTAAAAAATATTTCATTCAAATGTATGATATTTAAAACCATCTGTTTCGATCGTTTCTCTGGTAAGTCTAGTAATTTTTCATTACATTTTTTTCTTTTAATTAGGTAGGTAGGTACCTTTATTTATTGATGATCACATTGTTTCATATTTTTCATTTTTGGTATAACGTATGCAAAGTGTACTCCGCGCACCCAAACATAAAAGTGTTCATTGAACTGAACAACAAAAAATATGACTTTCTTTATATTTCCTACATGACTATACATGCCATTAAGTATAAACATGTTCACCATATACTATAATAAAGTGGTATATAAAATTACAATAACGGCCATGAATACAATGATAATATTGGTTTTGGTGCTCGACACCAAGATTAATATTTACGCAAGTCTTTTCAGACTTTCAGAGTAAGTACATTATTAAGAAAAATATACATAGATACTTAACAATATTTATGATTTTATACTTTATTTCAATCGATTTCGTAATGTATTTCCTCTTCCACTTATTTTATCCAAATGCGTCGGTACTTCGTATTCATATTGGAGTTTTATACTCATGTATATTTTATTACAGAGGTATAATGTTTACGAAGAAGGTAGTAAATTTACTCCCTCATTGGCCATCATTAATATTTATGAAGTTTTGTTTTTCGAAATAAAATACGTCATCTAAAAGTTATAGTTGTATATTATTTCAATACATTTTATATTATTTGTTCAATATACAAATATAGTCATATGGAGAGATTAAAGGTGTTAAAAGAGGTTTTTTTCGACAAAATTAAACAAAACAGCTACAATGTTTCACTAAAAATCTAAAATGTAGTATCTATTAGTAGTTATTAATAACTGATAATCTAATTTTAAATTTAACTGATAAACCTCTATCAATAAGGATTAATATGAAAGTATATGAAATATTATACAGAATATTGAATAGTACCAACATTTCTAGTTAGCTTAAGACTATACTACAATAATGAATGGAAATATGAGATTTTCATATTACATTTTTAATACAAATATCTAATTGTTTTGATTAAAATATATAATTTTGTGAATGTTACATTTTCAACTAAGTATTGAAATAAAAGAAACATTTTAGATAAATAATTTTATTTTAAAAATTGGCACCATAATTTAGGTCGTTAAATATATTGAATGAAATAAATAAATTTGAATTCATTGTGACATATAAACTTACTGATTATATAGTTATATCACATCTTGTGTACGGTATATTGTGACATGCCAGACATCCCCCCTCCCGTACACCAAATTCTGGCCCCATGTACTAAATGTTTTCGAGAGCTCTAAAAATATCATTCAATATATTATAATAAGTATTCCCATCAAAATTTCAAAATTTCATAAATTACAAATTCATTTCAACGAGCCTCTGTACTCCAGATCCAACAGCCTCTTCCTACAACAAGCGGGCACTCTTTACAAGTTACAATAATGGCTATCATTGTACCTATATATCCTTAAATCAAAAGTTAAAGTTTATAGCAAGGCTAAGTTTTTATGCAATAAGAAATGATAAATTATTAAAATGTATATATTTTTTGGAAAAAATAGAAATTAAAAATTAACTATCGTTAATTAGTTATTACATATCGACATAATAAATTTAAATCTTAAATTATTATTATCTGATGTACGATACTTTCAGCAATATCAAATTGACTTTTTAAAAAAATGACCACCGGCAAATTAAACCTATTGGAATAATGTATACGGACTGAAAATACTTTTTAAATCACATAATGTTACTGGCTCAAATTTTAATTTCAGA
This sequence comes from Aulacorthum solani, assembly GCA_008528875.1. NCBI lineage: Eukaryota > Metazoa > Arthropoda > Insecta > Hemiptera > Aphididae > Aulacorthum > Aulacorthum solani. The sequence goes on from PVMI01080261.1 coordinate 6,502, forward strand.
TCCAATGAGTAGGAGTATGATAGTAGTATAATAATATAAAATTTAAAAATGATAAAACAGTGATTACAGATGTTAGAAATATATGATATTTTGCATTCTTTTTTTCTAATTAAATCAAAAGAACCCAAAATATTAAATTATAATTTTCGATAAAAATATCCAAAAACAAAATTGTTTTCTGCTCAACTTGGAATTAGCTAAATTGTGTAGTAAGCTGACATTCAATTAATTGGGAGTAAAAGAAAAAAACACCTAAATTCAAACCAATTCTAGCCCAAATTATAATAGTTTAATAATAAATAAAGTATCGCCTTGCAATAATACTCACATGCAGAATACCAGTCTGAACACTGTATTACTAATATTAGACGATTGAATGTATTATCAAGTCTGTATTTTTTCGTGGGTGTTATTTAATATCGTAAATATATAAACAACAGAGTGGGTGATCCAGTCAAAATTTTAGAACCATTTGATTGGCTACCTTCATTATAGAGTAAAACCTGCAATAACATGTCACTTCCGAAACAAAATGTTTTATTATTTTCGTTGTAGTAAGATACCTAATAAGAGTTTGGAACATAAATCAGAAAAACGATTTTGATTTATTTGAATTCCCTTAACCATTCATCATCATTTTTACTACTAAAAAGTGTATAACGGTTAACTATAAGCAAGAGATTGGATAAACATATTATTGTTCAGAAGTTACCTGAGGTAGAATTAGTTTTTAATGCTGAAACTGTGTGTATTTTAAATTACGTTGGTAGTATAATTGTTGACTACTAATCTCATTATATTTTTCAAGTGTTATACATATTTTATTTTATGAATTATACACTGAAATCTTCATTTGAAAATTTACTCTTTTAATATAGGATTTTTCATTTATTACTCCATGTATAACTTTGATCCAGCATCATCTATACATTTGTAAGATCCAATCAATGTCCAAATTATAAAATTTTTAGTACATTATGGCAAAAAAAAAATACGTTACATTTGGCATTATTTCATATTTATCGGTGTGTACGGTAACTATAATACACACAAACCTAATTATTAATAATCGATTAAAACATAAATTTAAAATATTGTTGGTCATTATCTAAATTTTCGTGATGAAAAAATTAATTCATACAATTTAGTGGATATTTATGAGTTATGACATACATATACATGATTATACCATTTTATTGCTTAATAATATTGACCTACGTCGATAATAAGGTTAGTGCTAATAAATAATAGTAATATATGATAAATGTTCGTATTAAAATTAGGATTATAGGTAAATATATACAAAATTAAATTATTTACTTAAAATAATTTTTAAAAATATGCCTATGTACGCATATAAAAATAAATACCTATATTATATTTATAAATTGTACGTTTCGTTTTACAGATCCACAGATATTCTAGTGGCCCAAAATTACATAGTTTGTAGTCTCGCCCTATTTTACAATAACAATGATACCATCGATAAGGCTGGAATCCATAACCATGATTTATGTCATCAACGTTACTGAGAACAATATAATTACTTTATTATTATTAAGTTCTATTCAAATCTAAAACTCCCAATATTACCTAAAAAATAATCATTTATAACCTTCTAAGTTATTATTGTTTTCACACAAATGTCACATATTTAGGCTCAACATAAACTACAACACCCATATATTACAATATAGGGGGGAAATGTTTTTATCAATGATCACCATTGAATTAATATTATCTGCAAACTAAATATTTTTTAATTTTATACTAATATCAGCATAATATTCCGATCAAATAAAAATGTATAATTTTTAAATTGAATGATTTAATAAAATTATATATTTACTAAAACTATATAATTCACATAATAATATTAAGTTTTTGTAGAAAAAAAATGTATTCAGATTTATAAAATGTACCAATTGTTTAATTATATCTGTGATATATACCTATACTATGTTAATAAATGAAAAAAAAGTATGACAATTTTATTGGATAACTAAAAAAATAAAGTCATTAATTTTAATCACATGGAATTTTATGCGATGCCTGACATAGCAAATAAAGGTTTTCCTTCGTCTACTCCATAACCAACGTTGTACTCTCAAAAAGCCATAAATATCTTTGAATAGCCTCTGGGTTTGACTTCCATACAATAATATTAGAATTGGGTCTCGAATAAACGAGAATTTATTTTTCCGATGGACCTTTTATGGTTTATCATTCGGATTTACTACTGTCTTTCCTAGATAGAAAGTTTGAATATTAATGTGTTATCTGTTAGTTTTATATATTTTTTTTAAATAGGTTCGATTTGATTCAAAAAATTCATACTGAACACAAAAATATAAAATCAGTACACAAAAAATATGTGGTTATATTTATTATATATTTACCTATAAATATAGTACAGTTATAGACATAGTATATTTAATATTTATAGATCTCAGTTACCAAAAAAAAAGAGGGGTATAAAATGACTGCGTGCTAATATGATATTTTGATGAAGGCATTTGGCATAGCATATCGTTATCTTCGTGTGTAAATTAAGTGAGCTATATATTTATAGTTTACGGTAAAACAGCTAAGGTCTGGTGAACTAAAAACTGACGGATAAGGGTAAGAATATTAGACCTATTGTGATGACGGAGTACATTATATTGTTCCTTTACAAAATTCTGGAGCTAACGAAAAACTAAGAAAGGAAAAATTAAACTTTTAATATGGTCTTTTTTTTATCTTATAAGACTTGAAAAAATTGAACCATAAGTATAGCTGGCTATATATTTTTACTTTTTAAGCTGGAATTTTATTTAATAATAAAATATTTCACAATGATTTAAGTTTAATCAACTCAAAGAAACGAAAACAAGTGCATATTATGTTTAAGCACATTCCACCCATCTATAATAGGTAGGTACCAAAAGGATAAAGGGAAACTTGTTTCACTCTTTTATATAGGCATCTTCAGCTCAAAATAAATTTAAAAATATTTAAATATTAACTTTATCAAAAATAAATATATTTGATTTGATTTTCGCTTATTTAAACTTGATATGTCTCTCTTAAAATCTCGGATTTACGACGGGCTTTCCTTAAGATAAAAATAAAACAAAACTTTTGAACATGTCAAGACTTTTAATCGTTTGTTGTTCGTTGAAATATTACACCAATAAATTCCAATGATTTAAATACTTTAGCGTAGTACTGTAAACATGTCTTTCCACTTCGTACAAAATGAAAAGAAGAAAACAATGACTGTGTTTGTATACATAAGTACAGATTAATTTCAACAATAAAAGCAGTCATTTTCTGATATTACCGAAGTAAATGCACAGATTATACAGACTATGGAAACAGTTTATGATTTTACCATAAGATCTATATAATAAAATATAGTGAATAACGTCTTATAACCAAACCATATATTTACATTTAATTTCAGTACATTTTAAAAATAAACTTCCTATTTAAGTATCAGTAGTAAATTGGAGATTATATGTGGGTACCATTGTCCCGTAATTAAATTATTAAACTTTTGAGTCGTCCAGAATAAAATATTATTTTATGAGTATCGCTATTAAATATTTTTTTTTAAACCACCCCAACACATAATAAAAATAATTTTTTCTATAAGAAAAAAATAATAACATTTAGTTATTTTTTTTTTATATATATATTTTATACTCCAGTTTAAAACAACATTGACTTCAAAAAAACAGATGTTCATAAAAAGGATTATACAAAAATAGTTGACTTGGTCAAATACACACTTGCTTACACTATTGTTTTCATCGATATTTTGCTCAAAAATAATTAGAAATTTGAAATACACAATTTTTAAATTATTATCTATGTGACTCTTTTCAATTTTTAATAAAGAGAAAACGGCTTTACACTTTTAAAATTTTTCACTACGCTAAAAATTGTTTTTCAAAATCCATAAAATATCACTCATCATTTCAAATCTGAGAATTAAAAATTAAAACTGAAAAAAAATATTTCCATTTAAGCCCTCATACATTGAGTGCCCTTTCCAGATAGCTATGTAAAGAAAAATTAACCAATACACTAAATCATTTCTAGGTTTTGGAGAAGTGTAGTACTATTATTTTCTAGTTTCACTATCCTTAAGTTATTTGAAATTAGATATTTTATTTTTATAAAACAAAAATGAAAAATCAATATCTGTCTAGTAATATAAACTATAAAGGCGTTGGAAGGGAGAATTTATTATTATTATACTGGCCTTCTAATTTGCATAAAATCATCAAATGGCGTGAGGTGCACTGTGCAGGTGGTTAAAAAAACCCCAGAAACCGTTCGTGTGCTTAGTTTACGTGTTAAGTGCGCATTATACTTTTTAATGTGATTCCCATTGGACGTAATATTTCAATTTATTGGGTCACGCCAGCCGCCGTAGTCCCTTTGATCAAATTACATTAACGTGTGAATAAAAAAAGTAATGATAACAACACAATACTTCACATAGTTTTTTAACCTTAAATAAAATCAATAACAAACAAAATGTATTGTCCAATTGATTGTCAAATTATACATCAACTTTATAATTTACATTTCTAATAACTATAGATCAAATAATAAATTACTTTGTACTTGTGTATTTATATATTTTTACTAATAAAATACGAATAGTAGT
>PVMI01080277.1:4645-15281 GCA_008528875.1 Aulacorthum solani
ATCCCGGAGGTCGGCCAGACAGATTAATTCTCGTAATTGAAGAAACCCCTCGCACCCCAATGCGGGAGCGGAGGACCACAGTTATACCATATACACGGTATCACATCCGTCTCAAGGCCATTATACTCATAATAATCGATTACCTCGAGCTCTAAATGCGAACTGATTTACCGGCCACTGCCACCGGACGTCGCTGTCGTTGTTCGTCGCTAATCAACATAATACCTAACTTATACGAACGACCAGCATACACTTGCAGGTGCGTAGGAGACTCGGTTAGGTTTTTTGCGTTCGTCCCACAGTCGGACAGATATTATAATAATTAATAATATAATATTACACTTTTGCAACCGACGCAGCGCCCTTACACGGATCTAACGAGATCACTGAAAGAACGAGACTCTCGCGGACTATATGCGAGTGTATAGACTCTATTTAAATCGCAATAAATAATCTCGACTATCCTGTGTCGATCAATCGATTATTGTTCATAACACGTAGACGGAAAACCAAACAGCGTATGGTTTGCCTAAGTTTGTTAGAAACCTACCTATTTAAATATTAGACATCAGCGAATCCATGTTTACGTTACCTACTCTAGGGTTTAAGATATTGAATAAAGTTTACAGTTTTGAGTTTTAAATAATATGCAGTTCAATATTTATACCTGGATATTAAATAATGACCATGTTTACTAAGTTCGCGTAGGCTTTTAGTAAACATTTATGATTTTACTGACGAATTATTCAATTACACGAAATCGGTTGAATGTATATATTTAAACATAATGAATATCGACGAAAATGTATAATTGGATTTTTAAAATTTACACACGCCAGTTATTTTGTAACACGACCGTGTTTGAGAGGAAATAGCGTTGCATGTTGTATATGATAATTTGTAAATTAACTTTGAATGATTAAACGTATTACTCAGTTGTAATTTACAAATGTACTATTTCAATGACTTGTCACAGTACAATTTTCTCTTGAAATAGTTTACGAACAATTAAATTGGGAAATACTAGCTGTGAAGGGTGTTGTACTCGTTCAAAATTAACATGTATTGTTTGTTATTTCAGAATTTGCATGGCACGAGTTAAATTTTTCAAGAACTATGACGTACAAATACACATTTATGAATGAATGTAGGTGGTAAAGAATACTCTGATGATCTTGCTATACACGTGGTTTTTAAAAATAATTATTTATCTTAGGTATTTAAAAGCAAGTCCTAACCGATTTTATTGGTTGTTTGTTTTAAGCACTTAGATCTTAAATCAATATTTGATTTATCGCGGAACATGCAATAAAATCTAATATAACCGACAACTTTGAGAAATAATTTGATCGTTTTAATACTAGCGTGCGTGACTAGCACCGTTTTAGCTAGTATAAAAAATGAACTCTGTATAAGTTTAATGTATTTCGTTGAGCCCTTGTAATCGAAACTTAAAACCAAACCTGACGCAATTTTAAATAAATTGAGTGTTATATAATAAATACAAAAAGAAAAAAAAATCAACTTTTATAAAATATTATTGATCCAACAACTCCAGCGACGTATAAACGATTTTATAATTTTTGGGTTCAGAATTTGAAATATGCTTTTAGTATCTAGGTGGGTACCTAAAAAAGGATTATATATTATGTTATTACAATGTAGTTTCGAATGCAGTACCTTTGTATATATATATATATATATATGTATATAAATTGAACCGTTATAGTAGCACATTAAAAATTGTATATGAATAGTAACATAGTTAATGGCTGAATCGCACGAAGTGTTTCAGAGGGAAACGACTATACGTTGTTGTTACATTATTAGTAATTTCGACAGAGTGCAACACACAAAGTAGACAGTCATATCTGGAAATGGCTAGAAAATCACTAATATAGAGTTGAATACGATGTTGAAGAAGAACGCACCCGAAGTCCCGAAATGAAATCTAAGATCATGATGATACGTGCACCATACCTTTAGTAGAGGTTGAATGGTCTGCGGTTTACCTGGCAGTATCCATATACCAGCAAAAACGAATTTCGTACACCACATATATTATAAGAACGGCCGCCATTTTTCAATTCGATTTCACTCTGCCGAATTTTATTTATCTGCAGCCCGATTCAAAATGGAAGCACTCATTTCCCCCATACCTTCAAACATAGAGTTTATTTTTCAGATAACTTTATGCACAGGTACGATAAAAAACCAAAGGCCATAAGAGCGGGGGGGGGATCATAGAAACATATTTCATTTGTCTGTCTTTATTTTATATTAAACCGATAAAATTCTACCAATAAATTTATATTTTTCCAAACATTGATTTTTAAACCATAAAATAGTTTTGATCCCTGGTGTTTTGAGAAGAATTTTATTTAGAATATATATATATACATATATTTTGTTTCGATTCATCTGTTTCTAAAAGTTTATAAGACTCAAATAAGTGTTCCGTGAAAATGACCATTCTTTACGATTATTATTTTCTTAATTATTATAACGAAATAACCAAAAAGAAATATCGTTAAAACAGGCGACGAAACTATACAGTTTTTTTTTGTTATTTTCTCGAAAACTACTTAGAACTTAGAAGTTTCCAAAATTGACCTCTTTAAAGTACCATCCGTGTCCAATCACCAATCTATTTGAAACTTTGGCACATTATTTCGACAGGGAATACGTACACAATACTAAAAAAAACATGCTGTTATCGGACCAACACGAGACCTTAGCATTTTATGAAACAATATGTATAATGTTGAACTAACATATAGTATGATGATTGATAACAATACTTTTTGAATGACTCAAATCGTATAAATACTAAAAACGAATGATATTAAATTAAATATGATAAACTAAAATAATATATTCAGTCAGTTCAATGAAATCCATTCAATATAAATATATATACCTACGATCACCAATAATTTGTAAATACAAACCGTCTGATTTTGATATTGTATGCGATGCGATTACTGAGAATTGACCTTTGTTTTAAATTTAATCATACTCCTTTGCTCTTAGAAATCATACTGCTATGGGCGTTGAAGAGCTTTGAAGCAACTTGATTTCGCTGGAAAGAATTTTAAGCTATTAAGGTACTATATTATTCATAAGTATGCCCAACCCTCGAATTATGGCTTCATCATATGGGATCCTTACGAAGCGGTAGATTGTATTTACTTAGAACTCGTTCAACGAACATTTTTTCCGATTAACTGGATTCAAAATAAATAATATTTAATCTCTCCACAATTATGGTTCTGTGGCCTAGACACTTGTGTTCGATTCATTGGTCGAATATTAGACGTGCTTTAAGTCTTAATTTTTTAAATCGTGTATTAGCTGGTCAAATTGAATCACCTATATTGCTTTCACTCATTAATTTCAAAGTTCTTCAGTGACTTCATGTCCCATTCTACATTTCTATATTACGCAGCAACTCACGACATAATATTATCAACACTGTGTGCACATAATAATACAATATATTTGTGTATTATATAATAATTAGTATTAAATAAATAGTATTTATAGTATTGTATTAAATATTTTTAATAATAAGTAGACATGTTTTATCTCCGATAAAAAAGATTCGTTCGAGCAGTTAAAAATTTGCTGTAACGGCAGCCTTGTCACCGATTTGAATTGACTCCTATACTTTGACGTTTTTCAAATTCATATAAAAGTGTTTCAGATTTTGTACTTGTGAAATCGTATTTACTTTTTCTTACTACAGAAATCATTTTTGTATTATCTATGCATATACCAATATTATATTACCTACTGTCATTGATTGACGTCCTATTGACACAGCTGTATTGAATTTGCCTATATAACGCGCCGTCGTTAACAACAGAGTGGCAATATTTTCCTAGGGACTCATTTTTGCGTTAGTAAATATAATAATAATTGTTAACCACAGCTAAATAAAACAATTGTACACATCGAATTTTACACATACTATAAAAACACGAGTATACCTAATAGTATATTCGTGTATTTTTATAACAAAAAAGATCAAAGTACAGTTTTTAATAATCCAGCATGTATACTGAACATACAACATAAGTATCTAGGTACACACAATATATATATGATAATAAAATTGTATAGGGTTACATTGGTTAGCACCTTTAGTAAGTACACCTACAATTCAAACGTTTTCGCCAAGTACAAACAAAATACTTTGTTGACGCGCACGCGTTGTGTGTTTTTGAATAAGTACTATTTGTAAGTTTTCAACAAACACAATGATATTATGTTGCGCAAAGTATTTTTCGTATTACTCGGTCATCAGTAAAAAGTAAAGTAGTGAAAATAACAATGAATTATAAAAATGCATAATAGAAAAAATGTGCTTTGATTACATACTTTTATATCTGTATTTCGTTTTCCTTTTTATTATTTGAATTGTACGCCCACGACGTTTCTAAATTGACGATACAATAGTTCAATGACATAACAAAGGCTACAGAAAAGTTTTTTAAGCAGTTGCAAGTACTGGAAACTATATTTATACGTTTTCACCAAAATCAAATAAATTGTAGTTGTTTTATTATTCTTTAAGTTTTGTAAAGATCAATTTATAGCTTTTAATAATTATTGCCTGTAGGTAGGTAGTACAACCTCGTAATATCATATATTTTATGGGTAGAACCAATTTCAATGTTTTAATATTAAACGTAAATTGTGGTTTTTTAAATGTTGCGACGACGGTAGACTTTAAATATAATAGTATGGCTCATAGAAAAATGAAATATTCTTTAATCCCCCCACCTCCTCCATCCGAACTCAATATATATATTATTAATGGTATACGTATTGCAACAACACAGTCGCATAAATCTTTAGCTAAGCTACCCTTAGCTATCGTAAATCCAAATTGAGCAACAAGCTTAAATTCGGATTATAATGTACCCGTTTATGATCGTAGACAAGTCCCATAGGTCTTGTATACAACCCATGTAATGCGTAAATCCTACTTTCTTTTTAGTTTTTTTGTCGAGATGAAAACCGAACTATACAGAGAGATAAAAAATAAAAACAAACCAATGAAACGTCTATGTTTTTACAAACGATTATGGATACTCGCAATAAAGAAAACTAAAATAACAAATAAAAGCGTTTTAAAACGTTCGAAAATCATTAGATATTTATACAAACCTATTTTAGCAATAAACGGCTATTGGTTGGTTACCTTTAATTAACATAAATTAATTAATCAAAGGTAAATTTATTTATATCAAAACACAACGTTGAGGTCGTTAAAACAAACAATCACAATACAACTATGTAGGTAGTACATTTCATTTATTTTCCGAGTAGAGTTCAAAATACTTTAATTATGACTTTGATCTCCACAATATATTTGGAAACTATTTACATAAATATTTCACACAATACACATTAACCGTAAATGTAAATAATGGTAAGGTTACTGTTTTGTATTTAATTTTTTGTCATGACATTTAATTTGTCAGCTAGGAGCGTTATTTTAGTGTACTTACTATACGCGATGTAATAGTGTCGATAGAGAAAATGTATATTTTTGTACTTTTATTGACTCGGTTCCACTTCCAGCCGTGTAGTATGTGTTCAGAATTACCAAATTATGTATAATTATATATAGTTTGGGTAAAAAGTAGTGTGTCACTTGACACTAATAATCATTAAAGCGACCCCCTGACCACACAGTGAAGTAGTTAAACATTTTCAACTATTAGGTTTATAATGGTGGTGACGTGTTTAACACGTGGTTTACGCGATAGGTATACCACGGTGATAGTGGGATGAATATAATAGTAGATAAAATACGTTTGAAAAAAATCAATTTTATACTAATGCAAATGCAGTAAATTTAAAGGAATACAACGTGTCATGTCGAAAACAAAGTAACAATCGTGTAGGTATAACTACATTCGACAAAATTATGTCAGAGGTACACTGCTATGATATATTATTAACGCAGAACGCATTTAGCATGCCCTATATATATTCGGTTCGCTGCAGCATGTCGGTTTGTATTAACCGTCACCGGATACATGGTATCATTATACCTACGTAATATAATGTTTTAACGATATCTTCGTAGTTATAATATACGACCGGTGATGAGCGTCATAACATAATCTGTACACGTTTGAGGGGGAGGCGCACACGATATGAAATATGCTGATCGTTCCGATAGTTCAAATATTAGTACCTATTATTATTAATATTATGACGCTGTACGTACATCACCGCGTTGGTGTAAACCACTGCGGTAGAAAACACGACACGACCGATTGGTATACCCACCCCCCGTCCAGCCGTCCGCTTCCGATCGCGACTTGAAAATCGGCGGGCGAAAAACGATTGTAATAATACGATGAGTTTGTGCGCACAACGCGTGTTTATGACTAATTTATCGGCCCGAGCGCGAGAGGCAGTAGTTAATGGTGTATTTCGACGGTGGCGGCGAGTAATAGTGTACAGCCGTAGGCATGTTCGCTGTACACCAATAAAGGACGGCGGAAACCGTTTCAAATAATATTATAATACGCGCAGACGAGTGAAATTGTAGCGCGGTCGCAATAGTTTTGAGAAGATGATAATAATAATAATAATATATCCTCCACCGGCGAGGAGACGATTTCGACGACGACGACGACGACGACATAGTCGAGGAAGGGGGTCGCGGGGGGCTCGAGTATTATATTATTATTATACGCGCGAGCTCTGGCGAATTCGTCAAATATTTTATCTCTGCCTCCGGCGATGGTATTTGCGGCGCGGCGTCGGTGGTTTCCAAGTTTTGATTAAAGCCCTATTGCACAACATTTGTGCTTCGATGCACCGACGCGGCTGGGTTTTCAGCCCCCCCCCTTGCCCCCTCAGAGCTTGTTTCGGCTAATTATTGTACGGTCGAGATTCACAGCAGCATTTTTGCGCGGCCGAGAAGTCCGCAGGACACACGATTGCGGAACGGCAAGGCGTGCTTTTGAGACGCGATGGGTTTAAATGTACTAGAGAAAAACCATTTCGAAGAGCAAACGATATCAGAACAATGGATGTAAATACAATAATTGATAGTACCGACGGGGCGCAGGGTAACTATGTGCACAAAGCTGTCTCACTGTATATACCCCGTGATGGGATACGTAATACCGGCGTATATAATTACGTAATATCAATTATCGGTTATCAGTAATTAACTGCGAACTTCTGTCTCGTCTCACGTTTTGGCTGTTAACATTTTATGCTAACGTCTAAAGTTCACACTAGTTATTAAATGCAAGACGCATCTTCCATATTGTTTGTTTCGACAGTGTAATTTATGAATTGTTATTTTGCTTTTCAATATTATAAGTTAATTATGTATTTATATTTTGATCAAAATTGTAACATAATCTTATTAAGATACGCCATTAGATAACGTAATGATTAATACACAGTCATTCCCAATCATTCTTACCAAATTATGTTCTCGGAAATTAATCTAACCTAATCACTGTTACTAATATATTATGTAATATTTTAACCGTCAAAAATAATTAGCATTCCTTAATAATAATAAAAATAATACTGTAGCACGATGACGGGAAGGAAAAATTATGTTAGAAGACGGAAAATAGCCGTAATAGGAGCGTATTGTCTCCGTTAGACTGTCTACTGCCGTTTCTGGGGCAGAAAAAAAATTTAAATTTCCAATTTTTTTCTCAGCGGTTGTCGAGGTGTGACCACTGCCCACTATAATCGAGTCCTACTTAAAACCAGATCCTCTCAGACCAAGATCTATCTAGCTGACTAGCTATGGAGCTATAAATTATACATGCGTATTTCGTGCAAAAACAATAATACTATGGAATGTATTGTTGGACCAGCGAGCGGACCGAAGGCGAAGTGGACAAAAAAAAATACTCGTAACAATTCTTCCTCTAATGAAATAATAACAACAATAATGAGTGGCACAATATATATATATATATATATATATATTATATAAATAATATAATATAATACAGAGTCTCTCCGGTCTGAACCGAAACCCGACGTTTGTCGGACCGAGATTTTCGACGGCCTCTCGCGCGGTGGACATTTAGTAGATTTATGAAACACAATACGTTTATTATTTTTTTTTCCCTCGCATAAGAAAGCCATAGAATCACCGCCGCCGCCTCCGCCGACGACAACGACCCCGCGCGCGCACCACCCGCGACGCCGGCTGAAATCCAATAAGCGCCATACTCGGGGATACGCGTCGAAAGCGGAGAGTGTTTGTTGGTCGTTGTTTTGTTTTGCGCTATACACGCGGACCCTCGAATGCACGTCGAAAACATAAATTTACATGTTTTATAAGCGATAGCGGGACACAGGCAAGACGGAAGGGGGCTGGGGGAGGGGGGAATAACACACACACACAAAAAAAAAATCAAAGATTTTCTCTCCGCGTTGAACAGTAAATTTCTTCGGCAAACTCAATATCGTTGCACCGAGCGTGGGTCGCACGCCCGCGAACGAACGGCCCGGAAAGCCTACGCTTGCCCACTGCGCTTATTTATGTTATTATTACATTAAAAAGCCTCCAAACACACACAAACGATTAAAACACGACAACCGCCAGCCGATTTCGGCCACCGGTTAACAATATACGCACCGCCGCTGCGGTTTTTATCAAAATAAATAATAATGTCACATTATACACATAATATATACGACAGTTGTCATTGATTATTGTGATCACTATTACAATTGTCGTCAATCGTACATCGTTATCGAAAAGTACCTACAGTAAGTACGGGCTGTATTATATACGTACATACTTAAATTATTTTATCACCGGTGGCTTTATGTTCTCCATTTTGTCCCGTACCAAAGTGATTACTATTTAAAGCGGCGACCACTGCTGTATTAGGTATTTTCATTCAATATTATTATCTACAGGTAATGCGTAGGTACGCCTACACACCGCAGCATACACGGTTATAATTATAAGTGTTGGGGCTTACGAAAATAATTTTTTCGCGGAAAAAAAGTAAGTATTTAATTTCTACTTTAATCGCCCATCGATCATCATATTATATTATTAAGGCAAACATCATCGACGGAAAGGGGCCACGTCGAACATAGAAGCGATTGAATCGCGTCGGGCAATTATTCGACAGAATATCCTATTAAATGCGGGAAGACGGGGATTAGGAGCAAAGCCAAAGAAGTTAACCGATCGATAAGCACGCATTATAATAATATCATAACTGCCTATTATAACAATACCGCAGTCTTAAAAAGCCAAATATTACAATAGTCACAAGTTTCAAAAAAAAAAAAAAAAAAATGCAACAACGGCATTTTCGTCATCCTAAACAATTAATATAGCCGTGCTTTGAAACTTATTCGAGCGTGGATCTTTTGAAATCCAATACGCATTCGGGTATGGGTATATGCGTGATTTATACACATTTTAACCGGCACTTGCAGGTAGATAGAAGTATGGAGGTAAGTGTATAGTTGAGAGCCCGAGTATTTTGAAATATATTTCGAGACAACCACCGGATCAGTGGAGAGAAAACATAACCCATGTGCACACAAAAAATATGCGTTTTAAAGTACATAATAATATAATGCCTTGAAAAAAATAAAGAAAAAAATTCACACGCGTATGCAAAAATAATGTAAGGCGAGGAGAATCGAGCACCTCAAATCCACTATCCAACTATCGTGCACGACTGATGCTGCGATAGTTCAATCACGACACCGTGACAGAAACTATCATACCTATTTCCGTCATGCCGACAGTCTCATTAAAACCCCATCATATCGGCTGCTGCGATTATTGCGACTAATGCGTTTCACTATCATCGTGTAGACTCGGCTTAACAAGTGAGATAGGCGATTAGATCTGTTACATCGTCTACACACTGTGCAGTTGTGTTTAATACATATATATTATACTATTGCCGGGTTCCACAAACAATCACTATAACCGTTGAATGAATCAATAGTGAGCTAATGGTTCCTCTGCAACCATGATTTGGCGGACCATTACATTTTAGCAAACAATTAAATTAATCGATTTTTATGCAACTCGGCGTACATACAGAGTATATAAGTATTGTAGTAACAGTTGTACTATATACACATGTATAATATATTTTATACACGAGTACAATATTTGTATGTTGTAGCTATGCATTAAAATATAATATACATATTGTTATGTGTTATAATAAGTGAAATATATATATAGTTAAATAACTAAATATAATTTTTGTATTTTTATAAAAAATATTATTCCATTTACACCCGTTCGGAATTCGAGATTTCTGGCCAGCACGTACACAATATTTCGTTTGTTGTTTGTTTAGTACTATCCAAAATTAATTTAAAACGTAATTTTTTTTGAGTTGCAGAATTATTTTTACAATGAATTATTTAAAAAAAAAAACACCATAGGAGATCTAATCTCACAAATCCTTTTATATATCTACACTATTATAAATACAGCTCTTTTGAACATTATTTTCCACAAAGGGTATGACTCAATATACGTGGAAAAATACACTTTTAAAATTACGCACAGTTTTATCGGGCCCATCATACTCGAAATTGTTTAAAATATCGAATTAAAAGAACACTACAAAGTGTC
>PVMI01080287.1:2828-14259 GCA_008528875.1 Aulacorthum solani
CTGTACATTACAATAGACCATCCATTGTTCTACTAAATACCGCGTACAAAAACCACTGCATAAATAATATTAATAATAATGATGATGGTGATAATAATAATAAATTATTATTATTATTATTATTATAACAATATCGCAATAATACAATTACCACGGCCGAGTCACTCCGACCGTCCCCGTCTCCCTTATAGTATGTATTAATAATAGCCACGGAATAGCGACACAGTACGTATAACCGCAGACGTACTATATTGTTTCCCTATCGATGATAAATACATTCATGAACGCGATGGGCAAACGAAATCCAAAAAATCTACGCGAAAAAAATGTCAAATGTAAACGCTATAATAATATTATATAATTCCTAATAGAAATTGGTCGTGATAATCATATTATTTTCGTTATTATTATTGCCGCATTTTCCAACAACCCTATTTTTGCGTCGCCTCTACTGGCCACCGGTTGCAGCGCTAGCGCTGACTCGTGCGCACGCGCGCCGCATTACATTATTATATATTTTTATTTCAATACATTACAGCCGCTCCGTTCTCTCTCCACTCGGCGGCACTCGCGCCCCACACTCGGCCGACGACTACTCCTCGACGTTCATTTGGCTCGCGTGTGCCGTACCGGTCCGGGTGCGGCGACGTTCGTCCTCATCGCAGTCTGGGCCGACTGTTGTTCCCGACCACGACCGCCGTCTGCAGGACGCCAAGATGGGCCAGCCGTGTTTCGTCCGTCGTAAGTATTTTGCGCTTTTGACATTGTTGTAGTTGTTGTTCATTGTCATTGCTGCCGAAGTCCCGGTTTTAGGTCCATACACGTAAACGCGCGAATTTCGCATTAAACTCTTAGCTTTATAAAACAACTACCGTGAAAATATTATATCGCTCGTTCAAAAACGTTAACGCTGACGTTACATCCCGCGGTGATTTGACTTTTCGACACGGAAGCGAAACTTTCACGGGTTTTCCCACTCTTATACAACGGGCACATTTAACACATTATTGATTGCGAGCTTTATATTTGGTGCCACAAAAATTCAAATTATTTATGTGGTCAAAATTGTAAAAATATATAATGTTCCAGAGACGAAAAAATTCTACAATAATTAATAATTATTTGTATAATTTTCGAGTAACGAATTATATTCCGAACCATATTTACGCTGCCATTTTTTACCATACTTTCACTTCTACGGCAGTATCTGTTTTATTCATGTATAATATACAATTTCAAACGAAATCACGTATACTCGGGATCCCTGTTAGTTCTATAATCGGTAGTGAAATGATTTAAGTAGGTAAGTCTTAACATGGACAATATTATAAAGTCTGAGATGAAAAAAAATCATATTATTATTTATTATTATTATTATTATTATATTATTCAAAAAAAAAATGATTTGGCATATTATTTTTATTTGCTAACGATGTCATTTTATCAGGTTATAATACAATATGTATTATTGTTGAGTGGTTAATTTTTTCCATAACATTTTCCGTACGGTATATTATTATGTATTTATGTCAGTATTGTGACAATATTATGTCGTACGCGTGAACAACAATGTATATTATACATGTTGTACAATGTACACGCTCACGCGATTTTAAGATAATAATATTATTCAAAACTAAGAGATAAGATAGTCGTTCTGGTGACCGATTATAATGCTCAACGTGTTATTATAACGCAGTCAATTCAAACATATTTCATTTTGTACTACATCAGTTATAGTGTGTGTGAGTAAGAGTGTATGAGTGTACGACAATATTACAATATTATTATTGCCATGCGAGATCATTGATCCAATCAACCTAGTGACCTTACACATTATATTATATTGTTGAACGTTCCAATAATGATACACATCGCTTTGTATAAATTAATCCGCGCGCGTTTAATTTCGCTCGCCTGTTAGGGCATTCTGTTTTCTAATGCGTCCGGCCACGAAATTAATTTATCTTGGCAACGACGATTTGACCGAACGGTCGTTAACGGCGTCGATAATTATCGTTCATCGCAGCTGCGCCTTTTCCCGAATTAATTTCTATACCACGTCAAAAATCGAGTTGTATTGTATAAGGTAGTATGCTGCAGTGTATTATACAATAATATTATATCCCCTAACACCCTACTCGGGTCTTCTCGTCACGGCGTCCTCCTCCCCCTCACCCGTATTCACCATTCGCCGGAACAATATCTAAGCCAAGAAAAAGATATAAACGGATTTCCAAAGTTTTTTTTTATGAAACTTCCCCGAAGCGCATGGAAGTTTGATATCTGTGAATATAAGGATAAACGACACCCGTTTAAAATCCCATCATCCATATTTGATTGTGGTTTAGAGTTAGTGGTGTACTTTGGGGATAGAAAAAACGTAGACATTTTTATAACATAATATTTTATCGTTATATCATGAAGGTGTATAGGTGCATTTTCGGCCTTTTACAGGTTAGGCAAGGCTTTATGGAAGTCGACTATTACCGAATAAGTAAATTTGTTTCGCAAAAAAACTATTAAGGTTTTCTCCATAAAATGCGATAGCCAATTTACAAGAACAATTATTGACATATCTTTTATTACACGGACCAGCTTGAATTTATCTACCTATTGGTTTTTTAAACTCAATTTAAATATACTAAGATAACGAAGTCTATTACCGCAGAGGTCATCGCTTATTATTATAATCGGTTCCTAATACGTAATAATATTATAATTTATAAGTAGGTATCGAATTATTACATTTTAAATGCAGTTAAAATATTATTTTATACTTGATGTCATTGATTTTCTAATACAAGAAGCACTACTTTTAAATCATGGTATTAAGCTACCTATATATTTTGGGATATAGTAAAAGTTTTGATGGATAAAAATATTAAATTAAAAACGTAACATGATATAAATCCTTTTCTACATTTTAAGTCAAAAACGTATTGCTATTTTTTTTTTCATTTTTAATAAATACTTATTAGGATACAATACTTTTGTTTGTTAACCAATATTTGCTTTTTTCAAACTTCCGTTAAGTATTATTACATCATTTCAACTATCAATCGAATTTCGAGCTAAAAATATTTAGTTAAATAATTTCATAATTTGAATTAGTTAACATGTACAATATTTATAGATGTCAATAATATTTATTGAAACAGTAATTGCCATATTAGTGGAAATAACTTAAGGGTAAATTAAAAAATATATATATTTTTGATCGGATGATATTGTTTTGTAGACTCTACATACATTTTAAAACTCGGTAAGTACTTTTTTTCGTGTGGTTACGTAACTGAAGTGGGAACCTCGATATTATTACTTCCACCTCAGTTGCAATGTTTATTGAACAATAATTAATAGAAAATTATTAATTATTATTATTTCATATGATAAGTAGGTACCTAATAACTCATAACGTTATCGTCATGGCATTTCCGAGAATATGTCTTGTTAAACTTTAAACGTATGTGTTACACTGAATAATATTATTAAAAGATTTTTTCCTCAGTATAATAACATTCTGGATAACTTAAAAACGAAAATTTGTTAAGCTTTAATAGTGGGTGTAGACTATATACTATGGGATAATGACCATCGAGGGTCAAGTATGTATGCTTTGAAATGTAACTCTTTATAGAGTTTTTATTCTTTCTTTTTTTTTTCGGGGGGACAATATCAGAATGGCTTTTGTAATTTTTGTTTCTGGGTCACAGTGACAGACAGTCCCACGAAGTAATTAAAACGTTCGCTCATTTTACACGTCTGACAAAAAGCCACAAACAAATGAAGGGCAGAGGAAATTGAATAGTTTTCCATTGTATTCGACAATAATTAATGACAATAATACCGTTTAGTTATTTTTATTATAATTATAACAGTCATTGCACTACATAATGCATTTGAAAATCGATCACCAAACGGTATACATTACTGACCATCAGTATTATATTATACTATCATCCGTATGTGCATACGTGCTGCCAACACACTATATTTTCGATTCACTCGGACTTGCTACTGAGAAAAAAACGTTACAATGCGTTTTACAGACGTTTTACTCTGCAGGAGGGTCGTATTGCACACGCCTTTGTCCGCACCTGGAAAACGGTAGTTTTAAATATTATCTTTTGTGCGCGCACACGAATGTGCATGGCGAATTTCGAAACCCCGTTTAATCGTTACACACGGGGCGTATGGCAAAAAAAAAATATCACTTGGTTGATTCCTTTTTTTCAGAGACGGTTACCTAATTAAAACCATATTTTTCCTTCATTTTTTTTATTGCTGCGCTTTACACCAGTGAATGCGGCCGGCATTCTTGTGTAATCCCTTCGGGCAAGTCACCAACTTGTGTTTAATTCTATTCCGAACAATTCGTTTGATGTGCTTAACTTTTTCATAAAAGCTAGTTGACCGTTACTACCTCTTAATTTTTTTTTTCCTGAAAGTTTGTGGAACTATAAATACCATATACGGCAAACTGCAGTAGGTATATATATTGCTGCTGTGGTGAGTCCAGCGTTGTTATAATATGTATGTATACATTATGTCCAGACTTTTTTTTTCCTCTGGTTGGCAGGCGCACTGCACAGCCGTCCTTCCAGGATTTCCCTAAAGTTAATTAAAATTTTATCCCGAAACGAGGCTTACACGTTACTAAACAACAATGAACCTCGGTACTACGTGCATAATGTATTTATGTGCGGTGCCTCTGCGGTATCGAATCTATATCCCTTTCGTAAGCAAAAAGCTTTTAATATTGAATTTTTATCGTCACGAAAACGTTCGACGAACGAGAATTATTATTATTATTATTACCATTATTTCTGGCTCGCCTCACTGCTGCACAATAATTTATCAAACGGGTACGAAACACGCACATACTGTTGCACCGTACATATACATAAGACCCGCAGCCAGCTGCATTCATCCCTATATATACATGTATAAATATTTTGCAACGTGCGAGCGCGGGTCGAAGGTACATGGCCGTCATACTTGACCGCCATTTTTTTGTCATCAGACGTTTGATTTATGGTCGTCACATATTAATAATATAATATCAAACATATATAGTTAACCGACAAAAACGAAAATGTCCACCTCGGACAGCCGCTAGCGACGTTGAAACGCGTTCAAATTAAATGTCACCGTGGCAGACACCTCTTATATATCAAATTACCACTGTGTCATTTTCGAAACTAAAGCTGATCTTCAAATTTAATACCATTCGAAATCCCAACGGTTAATTTAGAAGCAAAACAAAATGTATATAATATATTATATATACCTACCATTGTATTACAGTTGAACTTATCAAACAAAAGATACGAAAAAACCATACGATATACCGTACACAATCAAATATAAATCCTTTTAATTTTTTCACAGATTATTTGACATTTATAGTTTATACTACGTAATAATCATTAGTTGACGCCTTAATATTTTTAATATTCATAAATGCTAGTGTTTATAACGATGGCCAGAGGGGGATATCTGACATTTACTTACCTATTCGATAATTAACATAATTTATAATTTACGACGTCTATAATAAATTATTATAAGTCGCTTTATCAGTTCTAGTGACATGAATAATATATGAAATTACGTTAAACGGTTACAATTCAAACATAACAATTTATTTTCTAAGACGTAGAACGTTTTAAAAAAATTATTTTAATGATACCAAATAGTATTTAGTAACGCCGCGTAAAATTAAAATAACTCACTAATTCGTATGTCTTATATTATAAATGAGCGATGCTTGCGTTGTGGGTATAATGAAGACGGAATTTATCAATTAGTTGGTGTGATATATATTTTATGGTTTTCGACTCTTCTTACAGGAAACTGTTTATCTATATTGTTATCGATTCACTATTTATAAGGAATTATGGCGCGTATTTAAGACACGTGTTAGCAATGTAGAAAAATGTTTACTATAAAATGTTGTTGTTTCCTTGTAATATGTATCAGCTGTTCGTTTGTCAGCGACTGGCTTTTAGCTGTACATCTAGAATGTTGTATACATATTTACTATTTATTCTTAAAAACTATTTTTGGAGTTTCCAATACCGTTACGTTTTCCTTGTTTTCCCTGACTCGAAGTTCTTGTATACTCTCTACTATCGTGTGCGATCGCACGTCATCAGTATAAAACCGAATATAATCCTATTGTGTTGCACAAACAATAGTCACCCGGAATAGTTGAGGGACTCAAACAGAACAAGAAGACGAAGACGAATAATAATAAAAATAATAAGAAGAGAAATACGATAAATATAAATCAAAGGGGATAAAAGCGGACGCGTGATACGTGACCGACGCCGCCAGCCGTCCCTCTATAATATTATAACCTTCTACCCGGCCGCTGTCGTCCCTCGTGGAAATGTCTTTACAAAGTCTTACGATCAAAACGCATGTGGTAGGTATTCTCGCTGTGTTCGTGTGTCGTTTAATGCCGGTGTAAACAATACCTACGATAATAATATAATATATAAACACATATATATATATATACGTCGACAACCTGGGGGAAACGCCTTTTGTTGTGATAATTTTTTCGGCCATACGCGCAGCCGTAGTGTGTTTTCAAACGTTCTACATTCTTATTATTTTTTTTCGAAATAGCACGCGCCCAACGTATTGTCATATAGTTGTTTAGTAACGCTTGCAATTGTATGTATACCTACAGTATTATGACTTATGATAGGTACCCAACACAGTATTATAATATATTATTATATACGATCTGCGTCGTTATTTGCTGTAATCGCCGAAGCCGGTCGTCGGTCGCCAAGGCATGAAATCTTTCGAAAGCAACGCGGAAAAAAATAACAATTAAAATACTACGATCGAAATAGTCATAATAATAATAATAATAATAACGACCAGCGTGTACCCATAGTGTTGTTGTAGTTGTTGCGCTGACTCGAAGAACGATACGGAGCGAATTCGACACGGGTTTTATTTCACCGAAAAAATAGTGGCGTTATAATAGATATATCATAGGACGTACACGCACGGAAAGAAAGTGTCGTTTGCCAATCATTCTTGTATTGTTTTTCCGTCATCACGTTTCGTGAACAACGCGGCCTGCTCTGACAGGCTTAGGTTCACACTAATATTTTAGAACCGTTGTAACCAAAGTCCTGGTTGCCGTCTTACGTCAGCACCCTTTAAAAACCGTAAACATTATATTATTTCGACGAACTCATACAAGCTCGTCTTCGTATGCGTTTTACACAGACCCATTCAAATGGGAGGAAGGGAGGGCATTTTTCCGGGCACCGAGTTAGAAAAATTTCTGGTCATCCCCTTAAATAGTTCTGATGGACTTGAGTGTCAGCCACGTAATATAATAGTTGGTACTTATATGATCAGGATTACTATCGGTGTTACACCCATAATTTGGGCCCAACATTGCTAAAAATCTTCTTCCTTCACGTAAGTTAGGTAAAACAGTTAAACATCGTTTCTATTATAAGATGTATTGCATAAACAGGCTACGTTTTCAGCCGTCTTAAATTATAATAATACCTATTGTCATTAATTACTGTCGCGATGTCGAAACGCGAAGATTAATAATACAAATATCCAAATTTCTTCGTAGAAATTCATTACCTATTATAAGTATCGACGCATCGAGTCAAACGGTGACTTTTGACTTTCACTCTGAGATTTTCATTTATCGTACTGTGTTATGGTCAGCTAGAGGCCCTAACATTTATTTGCCCTTGATCCTGAAAATTTTGGATGGCTCTGGACTTGTACAAACGAATATAATCGTGTTAGGTTACGTTGACACCGACCAAATAATATATTATTCAACAATTTACTATGTAGGTATACAGTCGATCGTCTCGAAAATAATTATTTGCTGCACTTATTATATTATTAGATTGTCTTCCGTCGTCGAAATTCTTCGACTTTTTTTCCAAGAAGGAATCTCTTCTCTTTTCCCCTTTTTTTTACCGACCAGGTGTTGGAGGGTATACCGCGTGTGTACTCGTACGCTGCTTTTATAAACACAAAAGGGGACACCCCCTCCGTGGCACAGCTGCGCCCGTTATAGAGAATCAGCCGGCCCGCAAAAATGTGTGTGAGAAACGAGGCTGCACTAGCCATAAAGCCCGAAATAATGTGTCTGTGATTTGTACAAAAAAAATTTTAAAAAAAGTATGTGTAGTTCATTCGTCGGCTTATAATATACAAAAACAAAATACATGTATGTGCGTGTGTTTCGAGTGAGTATAGGATTTACTAGAGATTTTTTATGTTTGATGTACGTTATCTAAAATACTGTAGATGTTAAAATAATAAGCACGCGTTTAGAACTAATTAACTGATTTTTAACTTGAATATTTTTTACAAGACTGGTCAAGTTAATTTTTATACGTTTACAAATATAACTATTATATTTTTTTCAATAAAATAATATTAATTTAAATTGAATTTAAAAACAATAATATTATAAATTGTACCACATATTTTTATAGGTTTAACGTTTTTTACATTTTTTCGTCAAGTTTATTGTTTTTTTTTTTTAGTTATAGATATTTCAAGTGAATCGATTATTAACTAATCATAAACTATACATTTATTAAAAAGTAAAAATAATAATAATAATTTAATAAAATAGAAGTATCGAAATTAATATTTCTCACCACATTCTCAATTTATATACCACTTAATAAGTACCTAATAGTGTTAATAATACGTAAAACATTATGTTGATGATATTATCAATTTCAAATATTCAGATATCGAAACAAATATTATGACTAGAATCGCGTGATATGACAAACGTCTATGGAAATGAAAAATACTTATAATATTTCTCATTGTATAACACGAAGGTTGCAGGGTTATGGATTGTGTTATAATTACTTCACCACTGTATATACTTAAAATCACTTGCAAATCATCTTAATTACGTCTGAAAATTATCATTATGATATGTTAATATTATTATTTTTTCATGTGATGAAATTCTCAAATAACTTGACTGGTAATTTCGTTTTTAAAGTCACGGTTCGCAGGTAATTTATTAAAACACGTTCCACGTTGTAGCCGTGCAATTTCTAATTTCGTATAAAATAGCAATACAGTGATACACAATATAGAGTAATTTCCCAAACTTTTAATGTCGACCGGTAATTGAATTTTTAAACAAAAAAAAGTTGCACGATGGCGTAAAGATTACTAGCCCCTCACTGCTAAATCGGGAAATGAGGTGGGTAGTTTCGACGGCGGGACAAGGTGGTTCGGGAACTCAAAGTTATTCGTTTTGAAATCGAGCGAAAGAGATTTAAGGCGACAACAAGAACGGTGTTGTTTTCATTATAGCTAGCTTGCTAAGGGTGTTTATTTTTGTAATTATTTCTGCCCCTGATTTTAATTATTACGTTCGGGGGAAAAAAAGAAAATTGAATTCGGTCATGCGTGAGCAGTACAAAAAACCCACTAAAATTTTCGATTTATAAATAAAATCTCTGATTGAACACCGCCACTGAAATGAAAAAACATTTATTGTTCCGATCGATAAATACACGATTTGAATAATAATATAATAGCTGTTATAATACCTCGTTGAAAAAAAAAACTTATTTAGATTACCCAATAAAAATATTACGTTTGATGAAAAAAATAAATCCCTATAACAATAATAATGAATAAGATATAATATACATTTATTATATTATAGGAATCGAAGAAATAAAAAATGGGTTCAATTACGAACTACGGTATGTCGGCGGCAGCTGACTGTGTTCTATGCCAAAGAATTCGATAAAGTAGATTTTTTTATTTGTGCTATTGTAAAATAATTTATACTATGAGATCGTCGTCGTCGGAGGTAAATCACTGTCTTTGACGTCGTTGTGCATATACAGTATATCTCAAAAGTCTAGGATTGTTCAAAGCATACCAGTGAAAAGTCAATTAATTTAAATGTGAGTTATTCAAACAATTTGAAAATAATTATTAGTAGCAAAGTTTTTGATATTTGAAATATAAATAGTAATTTGTAAAATTATTTTTTTCTCACTAAAATGTAAAACCAAGTATATTGTGGATATAATATGATGAACTAAAAAACTAAATAGTGGTTTTCAAAAACAAAAATTGAATAACTTTAAATTTCATCGAAATTTCTCTTAATAGATAAATTATTACGCTATTACAATTATTAGGCTATTATTAAGAATTACCATATTATACAAATAATTAATGTTTTATACAATTTACACCTAAATTAATCTCACGCTCTAACTTGCTGTAATCTCCTGCTCGAACTTGGGCAATTTCTAATCAAATTTGCTAATTTTTTTATTGTAAATCGTTTGACACGGATGTTTATTTCAAAATTTCCAAAAGTGCAAACTCGCAATAGTAAAATTTCTCTGAATTTTTGAAAAGCGTATTTCATCAAAACATTATTTTCTTTAAATATGGCGCTATTGAAGAACCCGCATTTAAGTATAATTATAAATATATAAATATATTCAATATTGGTTTTCAAAGGAGATGCATGGGGTTCGAATTTTGTTGGGGCAATCTGTAAATTATGGTGCGGGCACTATCACATTGATGAATATCTTGAATGAATTTGGAGCAATCAAAATGATCGTAAAATAAATATACGCCCGACAGATGTTGTCGTGGGTTTAATCCAGGGTGAAACGTCGAATGCGCACGAATAATACGTGATTCTGAACAGTAGGTATATATTATACAATGGTATATACCAGCATGACGGTATTAGGAATACGATATTATTGAAAGTATAATAACATTACATACGCAGACTGTAGACACTATAAAATATAGAGATAGAACCTATATATAATATGGTATAGTGGTGGTACCAATATTATTTAGTGTATAATATTATTATAGTGTAATATACATGTATTAATAATATATTAAAATATTGCATAAATGTATAATGCCGCATATAAAATATCGACAGCCTGCAGTTTCGGATATAATAATCCGCAGATTTGCGTATTTATTCAGTGCTCGGTTTTAATTCGATAAAAATGAATTTCAAAGCCGAATTATTTATTGTGCTGCAGTGCGTATAATATTATTAATACAAATTTAATATTGCGTGTGACCCGACTGCGACCGCGGTCATACGGGCAATTTTTTTCCAATCTGTCGTTCGTTGTTGCACACACGAACTGTCGGCAGATCAAAATTACTTCCGTCAGTTTATTTATTATCTTTATAAATGCACAATATATTACAATATTATGCATTAATATTTTATGAGTTTTGTGAATTTATGATATTATAACGTGTGGATGAAAAAAAATCGGGTTTTAGGCATTATGATATGTGTAAACATAGCTGTCAAATCAACAATAACATTTTAATAAAAATTGAAACGTATGTTTAGGTAAATTAAAAAAAAAAA
>PVMI01080295.1:786-22652 GCA_008528875.1 Aulacorthum solani
GTTTTCGGAAGTGCAATTGCTGGAATCGTCATAGCTGGAGTTGGAGCCTCCTCTGGCGTAGGTTGACGGTAGGTCGCAGGATACGAACTACCACAGCACGAGTGACCGCGACGTTGGCCATGATACGGTACGCGGTGTTTTCGCGCTATTGTCGTCGCACTTGTCGTTCGCGGATCGTGGCCGACTTGAGGGCGCGAATGGTCGCTGACGGAACCGAGGCCACCGTCTTCGTATTCGCGTCGAGTTGGTGCAGGGAACGACCACGGCACATGGTAAGCCCTGGTACGTCAAATCAACGGCCACGTCCCCGGAAACGTGACACCAGCAAACCACGCAGGCATATACACCAGGTCGCACTATACGCGTTGATTGACTAATTATTTTAATATTTTGTATTGACCGTTTCTTGTCGAAAAGAAACACAATATTCACAAACACAAAATATGTGGATTACATTTTATTTTTTAACCTTTTAATTGTATTATTTACATTAAGTTATTTGTGTTAAACTACACAACAGTACCATTACAGCGAGACGTTAATACATACTATGACCACTTAAGAGGCCCGCGGGTACGGTTTTCAACATTTTCAGCGATTCCAGAAAATTTTAAAGTTCTATTTTATATTTTAGTTACCACCCTAATTATACTACTTTTCCACTAATTAGCTGTCAGATACCTATTTAGAAGGGTGGTTGTACGGTGTGTTTTATCAACAAAAATGACTTCAGTGAAAAAAACTCAGGCAAAATTGTCAGATTTTAATAAAATAACAAACATTTTTTTATATAGAAGAAGAAAATTCCCTACAGGCTGAATTGAACTCGGGTTTTTTAATTTATTTCAAATAATGGTATAAGATAATTTTTTTTTAAAAAAAGGTTAAAATTGACTTATTTTTATACAAATTATAAAGTTTAAGATTAAAATATTTAAAACCGTAGTTGGATAAAATAATACCCGTCATAAATTAAAAAAAAAATTACCAAATTTGGTTCATTCTACATTACAGGATCATTATTCCCATATAAAGTGTATTTTTATGGACAAAATGACATCGACATTGGGCACCAATGTCATTATTATTTGTAATGGGTATGAAAAGGTCCTATAGGCTGTAGTAACTATAGTTAGCATTCTTTAACGTGGATGTATTTTTATTGGTCTTATGATAGCGTAAATCCTTGGTGATAGTGAATGCACCACAATATATCTAGGTGCATCTTCCAAAGGCTGTTAGTTCTATCATACTTACTCATATAATGTACAATACCAAGCGCGCTGCCCAATCGGTGGCTGAGATGTTTCATGTTTAAAATAAAAATGTTTTATAAAGACTAAGCAATGACTTAAAATTGAAGATTGAAAAAAGTAAGACAGTTATATTTGTTTAATGCAAATATTGATACGGACCCCTCTCTCGTCCCTTCTACTTCACACATTAATTATAGCTTATTCCAATAGTATAATATCCATTCGTATTGCATATATTATAAACACTCAAATACATAAAAAACCAAGGTTTAAACTACAAAGGAAAGAGGGCACAATCATAACAATCGCTTTTGCTTCTCGGTTTTGCATCTGATACACAAAAGCGAAAACTTTGTCACTACTAGTTAAGTACTCAAAACCCGCAGCTTCATTTATATAACTATATAATCGTTAGTATATAATATATAAAAACGATTGGATGTCACAGACCTTATACGGCAATACATTTTAGAGGTAATGAGAGATCTTTTTATACTCTCATCTTGAAATACCTATAGGTACTTTTTTGGGTATTTGCAAGGTTCACCGTATACACAATGTCGTTTATCGCGGTGAGCATTACATGTGCATGATGAAAATGTGTGGCACTGGCTATAGTATCAGGAATACAAGTGTATGTTTAATGGACAATTAGGAGAACAAATATTTTGAATGACTCAATTGTATTAAATTTACAGTAATAATAATAATACGAATTACAAGTGTGATTTTTTATGTTTCAGCATTTCAGTAGGAGTCAAATATAATATACCCGGACAGTCAGGACAGTCGTATCGTTTGGCATTTGGTTTTAATTTCGCCATAACGTCTTCACTTGCTTCACCTAGAATAGAAATAATAAAATAAAAAAAAAACATCTATTAAAATCGGACTAGTATAAATTAAATTATAATTATTGTAGTTCTGATCCCAAGAGGGTCTATACACTCAACGGCTTAATCTTGATTGAAAATAAATATTACATCAGACGATTCACTAAGAATGTTCACATCCATTTTTTCATTTAATAATTAATTTATTCAACATTATAATACATGCAGTTATTAACTTGTATGTCAATCCTGAAGTATCGTAAAACGGTGTGAAATAGTTACTGACATAAAAATGATTATAGCTAAGTATTACTTTAAATAATAATGTATCGTACACGGTGGTATATTTACGGAGGGGTCCAGGAGTACTGGTACCCTCCAAAAAGAAAAACAGAAAAAAGAGGATAACTAAAGACACTCAAATTTTAATTTGACATTATACTACAATATAATGTAGATAATGTTCATACAAAGATGTTAAGAATAAAAATAAATAAATAACAATTGTCTAATATAAAATACTTATAAAATGTTATATTTAACAAAATGTTTGGACCCCCAAGAAAAAAGTTTCTCAGCCAAGATGGTTTAACTTTTTGGTAACTAAGATAACCAACAATATAATTATAATAACAATATTACAATTTTAACAAAATAATATATTTTTTTGGTAATTCTTAATTGTTTTTAAAGTAGTGATGATTATTTTTTTTTATCTTTTGACCCTTTTGACCCCACCAAAAGTACCTACAAACTAAATTAAATTTGCTGCCATAAACTACCCTCAATGTTAAAAATTTAAGCATTTTTCTTGCTATAAAAAGTGCCATTCAACCACACATTATTGCTAAGTCAATACAGTAATTTCTCATCCAATCTTAAATTTATGATGAAAAATGTATTATTCATTAAGCCATAAGTTTAAAATTAAAAAATAAATGAAGGTTTTAAATACAAATTTTTTTTTACATATTTTCGTTATTAAAAAAAAATTAATATTAAAAAATTGAAATCTTGTAAATATTTTTTAATTACGGTAAAAACAACTTATGAGAAAATTGGAACCTTGGATAAAATGTCCACAAATTTTTTTACTCGCAATAAAAAATTGGATCGTACATAAATCAAAAATTTCAATGTCAACAAGAAACAATATATTTTAAAAATATGATTATGGCGTCTGAATACTAAAATAAATATTACAGGTTTTTTTAATCTATATTTCCACAAAAGTATTAAACGAACATGTTATGTACATAATAGAATAACACAAAAACACATAATACATTTACAATTCTATATGTATATAGCATAGGTATCAAATGTTTAGATTTTTTATAAGCTTGTTTTGAAAAAAAATGATACATTTTAATAATAATATTTAATACTTGTTACACAAGCGTCTATATTTAGAAATGTAAGTTTATAATATATAAAACTTGCAATATTATCTTTAAATATAGAGATATGCTAAGAATCTAAAAATAATGCATTTCTACAAATCTTATACCAGCTGTTACCTGTCAAAGTATCTCAATTTATAATAACCTTACAGAAAATAATAGATTAAACAATGTATTATAAAGTTAATTTTTTGTGCTATGATATAAAATGTATTTTAGACTGATTTATATTTGTTGTAATTTATACTACAAACATGAATACAATAGTTAATTATTTTCTACACGCAAACTTTGAAAATCCGAAACACTTTCTCAAAGATAATCCCATCATTTCCACCAACCTAGTAAAAAAAATCCACACGTACCACTTTCAGAGCAACCCTTCAAAAATGACGTTTTCTATAGACTTTCCAGTTCACCTTTCAAACTTAATATTATATATTGATGTTCTTATAGTTTGTAGAGTTTATGGGAACTTATAATACATCATTGTTAGACGTTAAGGATACTAAAAAGAGACGTTTGACAAATATTTTTTTAAAGTTCTATCACTTTAATGTAGTTACATTTTTGAGAGATCCCTCTAAACAAATATCAATTTGAGTAAAACTGCAGTAAAAAGTTATAACAAAAAATGTATTAATCACAAAATTAATTTGAATTGAATTTTTCAAAACTCCCAATATTTAGCCACCTACTTTTTAAAAAACTGATTTATTTCTTTTATTTAACTCAAAATGGAAGAATCTGTTTTGGGTGTATTATTATATACCTATGTATATAATATTTGTATTTATTTTATTTTATTTTAACGATATAAAGCATTTGACAAATATAATTATAGATTACATATTACATATTACATAGTTAACAATCATAAGATTTAAGATGCAAATAAAAGGTTAAAATGGTGTGCAAAAACTGAACTAATTTGTTGAACTGGTGGAGCACTCTGCGTAAATGAAATATCAGCATCATATGGCGAGGGTTATTTTCATTAATAATTTACCCACATTTAAAACATGTGATTAAAAATATATATGAAATGAAGAGTGTTTTTTGAAAGATAACAACGGGAATATTTAAAATATAAAGGTATCATGATGTTAATAAGAGCCCAGAGAGCAGTAAAGAGGGAAAGAGAAAGAGAGAGAAAAAGAAAGAGATTGTAAAACAATGATAGAAACAGAGACAGAAACGTAGAAGTGAAAATCATTGACGCTAAGATGAGTTATTAAA
Organism: Aulacorthum solani; assembly: GCA_008528875.1. Lineage (NCBI taxonomy): Eukaryota > Metazoa > Arthropoda > Insecta > Hemiptera > Aphididae > Aulacorthum > Aulacorthum solani. The sequence goes on from PVMI01080295.1 coordinate 5,518, forward strand.
TACAAATTAAATACGATTGCTATGTGCACAGTTATTAATTAAAAATAACTACTGATATAAAATACAAAAATGATTACAACCTATCAATATTTAAAGATACTTTCATATAGGTATTAACGATATTTTAATGGCACTCCTCGAATTGTAATAAACCTTGCATAGCTGCATAGTGCATACATTATGTTCAAATGTAAGACATTACATAATTCAGTTACCGAGTTTACATTATTATGACTTATATGGTGCTATACATAATTTGCGCTATAATTCATGTATTTTTTAAGGTTTTAAATAAAATGTATAAATCTATTTTTATGTTAAAATTAATTTTACTTATATAATAGTAACGAATAATTTAACGTAACAACTATTCAATATTATATTTATAAAAAAATGTATTTAATAAATATGTATACTTTATAGACATATTATAGCTATGTATGACACGTATGAAATGGGACATTGGTAGTTACCTAATAACATTTTTTTAAAAGACATTTACATATTCGTTATACAAATATTAAAACATTTAACTATTAAAAGTTCAAAATACTAAATTGAAAAAAAATGGTTAAAGGTGCTACAAAGGAGGTTAGACTAAAATTGTCACTCTATATATTATAATAAAAAAAATTAATTTAATACATTTAAATTTTTAATATTACAACCAGAATATTAAATAATATTATTTAAGTTTGAATATATTGTGTATTATATCATATTTAACGTAAAATGCATCAATAAATGTGTAAGGTATACCAAAACAATTACTGTTCAAAATTACATAATACCGAATTCCAATTAGTTGGAATTAAGAGTTAAAAAATGAATATTGTAGGTATTAAATAATGCATCTTTATAACACCGCTAAACAATTTTGGACTAATAACTTAAACATAATATGACAATATCTAGGGAAAACAATAGGTACTTCCTTTTTATTACATTTTTTAGTCTTAATTAATTTCTATGAGTTATAAATAGTGACAAGTATAAATGTGAAAGGTAATCTTTAAAAAGTAACTTTTGAGAAATGTTGCATTTATTTTTATTTTCTTGCGATTTTACCTTCATGACTAGGTCATTAGTTTAAAGTGTTTAGCGTGATTCATATTATTATATTATACGGCATTAGATTAAATAATCATTCATACAAAGGCCATAGTCAGTTTTTTCGTATTTTATTTATTTTTACGAATGAGAAGTCAGTATACCTATAGACACTATTTTAATATGAAATCAAATATTTAAGAAACGTTTTCACAAACAAAATAAGTAATATACTATATTATGTTATAATCAAAAAAATAAATATATTTCATCGATTATTGATTTAGTTTGCTAATGATATTATATAAAATGTATAATATGGTATTGTAGATAAGATAAGGTCAAATTGCACTTATTTTTGTCAAATAGCTTTCGAGATCAAAACAAGTAATGTTCAAATTTCACCATCGAAAACCACTAGCGGTGTGTACAACGACACTTCACCACGTTGGCTCGTTCACATGTTTATCTTTATAAAATACATAGTTTGCATTAACAATTAAGCTCCAACCACGTTCAATTTTAATGATTTGTATATTACTTGACGGAAGAAAGTGTACTCAAATATTATACATTTTCAAGCCCAAACAAGATAAAATATATGCATATCTTTACCTTAATATCTAACATTATAATATCGTTGGAAAAAAATTATTAACGAAATACAATAAACTGTATGCATACATGTCTGTCGGAAATAACCGCGGGTCTCCACACATATTTTGTTTATTCCTAAATTAATTATGTCAAGTTACATTAAATCTATCGACAGTTGACTCCATAGACCTTATACTACTAGACAAGCAATGAGTGTATGGAAAGCGTAACAGCATAGAACCATAGAGGGATATGTTTGATTACTCGATTACTCGTAAGAACGGTAGTGCGGGGTAGCAGGGTAAGATATATAGATGCATGTTTAGTATAAATACATTATTGTATTTTTTGCAAAGATAGCCTACATCACTGCAATATATTGTTACACCACTTATGATACTATTGTTATACCTACACAATTCGAATCTCGTAGTAGGTTTAGTAATATAAGTATAACTTATAAGGTAGTAGTAAGTGAGTCTATGGTTGACTAACGTGCAATTTTCAATTAAAAATTAATATTTACAAACTTTATGGAATGATCAGATTAAGTGTAATCAAATATTACCTTTTTTGAACCTGACACCTGAGTACAAAATTTCGATTAAGGTAGATGCTGTTCAACATTCTCTATTCCAATATAAATTAGTTACGGTAATATAACAAACGACTATGAATAGTTATAGGGTTTCATAAGTCTAAAATATTTTTAATTTAACAATACTACTCTTGATTATTTGTTATTGAAAAATTCAAGTTATAATAACTACTATACATATTATACTTTGTATGGGTACTTAGTAAATTTCATTTCAAAAAATAAAACTTCAATTATAATATATACCTATGGAGACATATATATATAATAGGTACAATGTACATACCTTCAGCAGTGCCGGAAGTAGTTTGAGAGTCACACACTTGCCGATGTTGCAGTTTTTCAAGAGCACTCGTAACTTCTATTGTGCTGTTGCAAAAGGGACAAATCCACGGATCGTACACCACTAGGCTTTGACCCGTTAAACTGAAAGTTCATCCCTGACCGTAAGATAATGACAGCCTAAGTAAATATATAATCAGCTCACCAATCATATGTCAAGTACGGCGCTAGTCTTATTCCACCATATTTATCATCTTCATACACCTGCCAGTCGTCACTACAGAAAGGATTAGGACCCGTGAATATTATTTCTTCGCCAGACGGTCCAACATACATGACTTTTTGGTCAGCGGCTAAGAGCCTCTTCATTGTATAACCGATTTCGGCATTCATAAACTGTACCATATCTATAGACAGCTGACGTTCAGCTCTTCTATTACTCCTTTCTAAAAATGCGTGTTCGAATATTACGCCGGTTTATATTTGGATAGCTGCGCTGCAGTTATTATAAAAACGTAAAAACCGTAATCAATACCTTCGAGCTTAAGTTTCAAAAGATTATCCCATGTATTACGAAGTTTTGTAGCTTTGAGTATTAAATTTTCAGCAGCTTCCGGTAGTGGAAACTCCAATTGTAACCAAGAGTCACAAATTATTCTATAAATTACAGTTTAACAGTTATTAAAAAAATAAATACAATTAATCGATTACCTAGCAAATGGTTAATTAACACTAACTGGGAGAAATTCCGATTGGTGCAAATATTTCTGCTAAATAGAAGAAGAGTCTGTGCACCTGGCATCCGTAATGAGTTCATTATATACGCTTTTGTAGTTTCCAAAAGTGACCTGAAAATCATCACAAATTTTTAAATTATGTTTAATTGTAAGGAATTAAACAAAATAATATACTATCTTCTGGTTTAATTATAAATTTACAATGTTTACTTGTATTTTTTTCCTAATTTTTTCATTTTCCTAACCTAAGTTTTACATCAGAGTTTTCCATTTGAAGACAAGAAATCATAGACATACAAATAAAAATATATTATACTTATATTTACATGCAAGAAATAAAATTATAGTCTACTATAGGATAATGTATGTTTAAAAATATACCGAGTGTACCTTATGTCATTGTACACAGGGTTTTTAACGATTATGGATCGATGATATGGGATTTCAAAAAAGCAAAAAAAGACGTGTTTCTTCATTTAACAGACAATTTTGGTATAACAATTTAAAAAAATTTAAACACGCAGTTGTACCAATAGCAAAATCAACTTTATTTTTTTTAATGATAAAAACTATATTTTAATGGATTCTAGTAAAGCTTTTTTTTCTGATAATTTTAAGAGTCAAATCATCAACTTTGGTCTACTAATCTATTACTATAGTCCTCTAAAGTATAGTAAATGCATTAAGTACTTTAATTGAAATAATTAATATGAATTTAATTTACAAGAGCTAAATAATTTTTTCTTTCAACTATCTTTTTAATTTTTATATATTAAAATCGGTAATCTAATGAGACGCTCCTAAAAAATTAAGACATTTTAAACATGATAGAATATTAAAATAAAGATTCAATGAAAATTCAAAATTTTAATAATAAACATGTAAGATTACATAGATCATAGTTCGTAAAATATGCTCGAACTCTGATAACTCACATGTGACGGTGTTTGAAACATAATGAAACCAAAATACAATTATATTTTGTTTTTTTCCAAAGCATTTTTTTAAAATTATGTCTGTAATAAATAATTACTGAATATAATGCTTTATTTGTTAAAATTCTACAAAAAAAAAAAAAATATACCACGCCCAGATCTACAACAGTTATCACTAAATTGCGTGTTTTTGTTTTATGATAATATTATAAAGTACTTTTATTTCAGTTATTATTATATAAAATATTATACTTGTAAAGTACAAACATCCTGAATTCATAACATTAGCCTAGGTATGTTAAAGTATAAATAAATTACATTTAAAAAGCCCAATAAAATATATGCATGTTTAGTGTAGGTAATACAATAGTTATGAACTTATGATTAATTAACATGCTATTTTTTTCATCAATAGTTTTATAAAATAACTAGAATTTCTATTTTAATTATTTATCTTCTATACATATTTAAATTACTTATAACAATCCGTTGTATATATAATATGTATATTGTATAGTCCTAAAGTAATAACATTTTCTATAGCATTAATTATAATAAATAATAAAATTACATTTGATGAACACATATTATGTCTAACCTATTAGAAGCTAAAACCACATTAAAAGAGTAAAGTTGCTATGTGCAGAATTTTTCATAATATAAATGCAAAAAACTAAAAATTAAAAGTAAATCTATTTATAACACTACATAGATTTTATGGCACTGTTGTAATGTGCGATCTACTGTTTACGCCAGTGTTTCCTAACTAATGGGTTGCGAAATATTTTTAATGGGCGATGTTTGTAAACGCATAAATAAATTAGGTACCTACCTTGAATATATTAAAAAAAAAAAAATTGGATAAATGAAAATAATTTTAGCATTAAATTGATTAAAAATTCTTATGTTATATTTTATTTGATACCTCTATGTCTATACTCTATATGTATAATAATAATTAGAGGTAAAAATGCCAAATTTAAATATTTTGCATCTCCGGCCTCAAAATGTATGGCCCACTGCAGTTTCAATACAATTTTTTTTGCACCATAGTAAATTGGTATAGTGATGGGCGCCAAACTTTTTTTAACCAAGGGACATAAAAAAATTGATTTTTTAAGATCTATTCAAAGAACCAAAGAGTGAAAAAAAGATAATTCAAATAATAACATTTAAAATATAAATACTTCCAAGGATTATAAATCATGGCAATAATTAATTAAAATTTTATTTTTATTTAGTCCAGCCTAATAATTTCAGACGTTTAGGTAAGGTATTTGAAAATGTTTGTACAACATTAACTTCTCAAATTGTCTAGTAGGTACCTAGAAAAAATTCTCTGATCATAAACTTTTGTGCAGGTATTTGGAAACAATTTTACTTAGTAACTAGGTTCTAGTTGGTACTTTTGGGAGGTCAAAATTGAAAATGCTCAGTACTTTTTAAATAATCGGCAAAAACAAAAATAAATAAATGAAAATTTGTTAAAATTGATAAGTAACCTTGGTTAGACCATTTTTTCTTGAAATATATTTGATCAATTAAAGTTTTTTGTCTAAAAATATCAATAAAAAATTATTTGTTACGTTAAAAAACTTAAAATTATAATACAAAGTTACTCATAAGTTTTTTTGATAAATATTAACGATGGATAAATTATCATAAATAGATTAATCACACATACGCATGATAATTTTTTATAAGCATTGTAGGTTCAAATTTTGACAAAACCGCAATTTATTCATAGTTAAAAATGTATAAGATATTAAATTTGTATAGGTAGCAAAGGCTTAACAATTCAATACAATAGGTTTTTCATATAAGTAGTTCATACTTTTACCAAAAAATTACTGCTAATTTTATGAAAATTGGGATGGAAAATATAATGTTTCTGCAATGACAAATTCAACTTACCTGGATATATATTATTAGTTATTGGCTATACCTAATCCGGTAAGAAGTATATGAAATTTACTTGCTTACTAGTTGACGGCAGTTGGAACTTTATAAATATTTTTTTTTTATTAAATAATAATAATAAGGGTGATGTGAAGAGGATAGGTATGTGTATCAACATAGGGGGGTGGAACATGTAAGCCACTGTGACTTTCACATTTAATTCAAATTTTTAAAGTTTAGTAAAAATATCAGTGGGTCACACTCAAACAAGATATCCATGAATAATATTACAACTATTTTAAACTGAAATATCAATATCATTGTTATTTGTTTAGCACATAATTTTACAGATTATTGTTCTCCTAACAAATAAAAATAATTTTAGATTCTGAGCGAATCGATGAATGTATTGATTTTACAATGATGTGTTTTTTTTGTGTGTCTGTGTACACGAGGAGTAGTCAAATAATGCTTTGATTTTCAACTTCAGTAACTTTTCTGGTTGGAAAGTGAATCTAGTTGGTGCATTGGGGAGGTCATTTTTTTAAATTCCCAGTAGTTTTCAAAAGCACCGGAAAAAACAAAAAAAAAATTAAGGAAAAAATAGAATTTTTATGCAAAATCAATTTTGAGAGAAAATCGATTTTAGATATTGTTGTAACTCTAAGACAAATGACAGTGGACACATGAAATTTTCACTGAATTTTAATACTGGCATTTTATATTCTTGATAATATTTTCAAAATATTGAAAATCTTTTGAAGTTATTTATAGACATTTGAAATTGTCAATCTTTTTGGGTTTTTTTTTTTAATGACAGTTATTCATTGGCTAAAAAAGCTTCAAAATTTAATACAAGAATCCTAATATATTGTTACAACGTCAGTTAAAAAATATTAAAATTGCAGACACAATTTTTTTTAATAAGCATTTACAGTTCGAATCTTGACAAAATACGTAAAAATCACAAACATTTGCAATTTATTTTGAGTCAAAAATTCATAAAAATTTATCTTTTTAAGTCTAAGGTTTGAAAATTTAATTATTATGTTATTAGTTATTATTTATTACTTATTATAATCACTATAAAAATTATTATTCAATTAATATTATCAAATGATAAGACTTTTGTTCTATTAAATAACCAATTGTATTAAAAACATAACCAAACTTCCAAGAGAAAATTTGTTGATCTAATATCAAGTTACATGTCTTGGGTAAATATTGTAAAACGCAAATCAATAAATTATTATACTTACATATATATTAATATTTGATGCTTAGAGCTTACAGTGTTTTTCCCTTTTAACTCAGGAACATGTATTATTTCAGACTCAGTGAGTTGGAGTACATCTGAATGATTACCAAAATAACTCATAGGATGGAGAGATACAAATGGTTTACCTTCAGTATGAAATAAATGTTCCTTCGTAGTCTATAAATAAAAAATTAAAAAATGATTAAGTATGACCTTAAAAATACAAAATTATACTTCAAAATATTTAGAATAAAACCGTATTTTTGAAAACTTATATTAATTTTTTTAACCTTGCAAGAATTGAACTCATCAGAAATTGCTATATGAGGATATAGTCCACTACTCAAAATTATTTTTAACATCATTAAGTCTTTATAACTAATTGCAGTTGATCCTTTTAATAGTTGCTAAAAAAAAAATTATTGTTAATTCAATGTTTTGGTTCTATAATGTAAAATGTTTAGTTTTTACTTTAACTTGACGCTGATTATGCCGCATTCTAAAATCTATATCTCTTATATCAACTGAATCATCTTCAGCATCTAAATTGTCCTCAATTTCCCACATATCCTTTTTTAATACTTTTCTTTTTCTTGAATCTTCCTCTTTGTGTGTTTTTTTCATACCACGTAACAGTTTTAGTTCACCATGTCTAAGGGCTCTTTCTGCACTAGTCATGTCATCCATATTTTTTTCTTCATTTTTTACTAAACCACATTCCTAGAAAAAAACAATTGGACCATTATTTTATTGTCAAACAAACTAAGTAAAGTAAAACATTTACATCCAACAAATCTTTAAACTGTCTCCGCAATTTAGTCATCTCATAAAAACGTTGTTCTTCAAAACCTCTTCTCTTACACCATTGACGTGTATTAGTATTTTGACCATCACTCTTCAACTCTAGCCATTGCTTAAATGCATTAAGTAGAATTATTGGATCCCCGTGATCAGATTCTAAATCCATTCTAGCTCTCTAAACAAACAAAGCCATTATTGTGTATGGATATTTAATTTTATTATTTAACTGATTATACTTCACATTCAGAATCTTTGTAAGCTTTATTAGTGAATGGTGTTTGAACTGATAGAACACATGCTAATGACAATACAGGTTCCAATTGATCAAACAGTGATCCCATTATTAACATTTTTCCAAGTGGTATGTCAACTGGAAGTCTTGATAACATATTTCCGATAGGAGTCAGCTTTTCTTCTTTTGTTAATGCCCCCTGAAATAATTATTTTTATTTAGTAATTGTACTTAATATTTCACTCTACATTTTTGACATAGGCAGTAATGGTACAACATACAATCATCATACACCTCTGAAAATGGCTATGGCATAGTCAAATTACAGATTAAGAAAAATATACAACAAAGTATAAGCCGTAACATGATGAAATAGATGTATAATTATAATGCAGACATAAAATTATATAGTTCTTGGCGTACGTGTTGTTTCAAGGATTCTATGGCATTCTCGATATTTTCTGGTTTTGGTGGTTCAATGAAAGGAAATAGCCGAGCATTAGGCAATCCCATGGCTACCATTTGCAATAGCAATGCATCTAGAGGTACTTTTTGTAACTCTGGTGTACTGTAGTCTGCCATAGCATGAAATTCATCTTCAGAATACAATCGATAGCAAACCCCGGGACCCGTACGACCTGAGTGAAATACACAATGTGAACATAAAATGATAATTCAAATTATATTGACAATATAATAAATACCAGCTCTTCCTTTACGTTGGTCAGCACTTGCTTTGCTCACCCAGAATTCTTTAAGTCTTTGAACCTTACTAGTAGAATCATAGCTCATTTCTTTCACCTTTCCAGAATCAATGACAAATCTAATGCCATCTATAGTGATTGAAGTTTCTGCTATGTTAGTAGATACAATACATTTTCTTGTACCTTCAGGTGCATAATCAAAAACCTAAATTAAACAAGAAATTGTATATAAAATATTTTACCAGTATTTAATAATTTTGTTAATAGTACCTTATCTTGTTCCCCCAATGACATTGAACTGTGCAAAGGAAGTATAATCCAATTATCATTTTTTTCGCAATAAACTCTTGCTGCATCTACTACCGCTGTAATTTCCGCCATACCACTTAAAAACATAAGTACATCACCTCTTTCATGTTTAGGATATTTTTTGTCTATCATATGCATAATTTTTATAAATGGAGATGGATCAAAACGTTCTGATTTCTTGCCAAGTACTTTCATTTCACTAATAATTGGATGATATTCTAACTTAATAGGATATAAACGACCTGGTACCTACAAAAACCACATTTGTATTAACAGACATTAAACCTTTATAGTTAATTTAGTTATGTTAACAAACAAACATGAAGTCTTTACAATATACAATTTACCTGTATCAATTTGGCTAATGGGGAAAAATATTTGCTAAACAGGTCTACATTTATGGTAGCAGACATAAGAACTAGTTTAACATCAGACCTTTGATGTAACAAACATTTCATAACACCTAACAAAAAGTCTCCATGTAAATGACGTTCATGTATTTCATCCAAAACAATAACATCATATTGTGACAATAAATCCTCCCCACAGACCTGTATAAACACATTTAAGACAATTATTGTTTCAATGATTAAAATAATACTAATATATTATTTATGAATAATGTATATTGTATAACATAGTGACCTGTCTTAATAATAATCCTTCGGTTAAAAACAAAATTTTTGTGTCTTTATTAACTGTTTTTTCAAACCGAATTTGATATCCCACATCATTATTATGAATGGATAAAGATTCATAAGCTACTCTCTTTGACAGTGAAATGCAGGCAATACGACGTGGTTGGGTACAAGCTATAATAGATTATTTGAGTAAGAAACAATTGAAGATAATAGAAAAAGAATTCATATCACAATAAGTGTACCTATTCTCTTAAAACCTGCATTCGACAAGTATTGAGGAATCTGGGTAGATTTTCCACACCCAGTATCTCCAGCAATAATTACAACTCTGTGATGTCTCACTGCTTCAATAATTTCATCTCTTAAACCAAAAAGAAATGTATTAGTGATAATTTAATAATTGTTATTAATTGCTCACTTGAATTGAAATACTGGTAAATTCTGTTGTGTTTCTCTAAGTTTTCTCAACTTGTTGAACTTTTCTTTTTGTTTAAAATCCATATACATAAGAACCAATTGACGAAACATAGATATATCTTCTTTGGTTAAAGGTCTTTTTTCATAAGCTTCTTCTTGATCGTAAGTAGGTAACCTTGAAGCTAATTCATCATCAGAATAATACATTTTTAAATTAATTAAATGCATTTTGTCAAAAAATTCTGGAAGCTCAAGGGGATTAGAACTTAAACTAGCTACAACGGAATTATCAGTGGTTGTTTTTTTCATGGTAAATGATTCAAATTTTTTTACAAATAGCCAAACATCATTTATATCTTCAACTAATTCATCATTGAAAAATACTTTTTCCAAAATGCGTTTATAATCCAAAAAAGTAAAAGGTCTTTTAGAAGTTTTTTGGTGTTTTGAGTTGTAATTTTCATCATTGGGGTTTCTTCGCTTTTCACGGTACATTTTCGTTAAGTTAATCCTGTAGTATAAAATAATAAATATATTCAATCATTCATATATTATTTAGTGTAATTAAATAAGAAATAGTAAGATCATGATTTTATAATAAAATTTATATTAATGCCTCCTCCCTTTATCCACATCATATTTTATAGTCCAATACCTATACATAAAATAAATGCTAATAATATTAAAACTATAATAATTTATATTTTTTGAGTTTATACAGTTGATATTATTTACACAATACACACAAATTAAAATGTAATGAATAAAACCAACATATTCTACATACCAAATTAAAATTAACAAACAATCATTATAACTAGGGTTAAGATTTTAAAGTTATATCAAATGGTAAAGTATTTATTTCATTTTGTTAAAGATAAATAATAAATATGCTTAAGTATGCAAACTAATATAGTGAAGTTACCAATAAATTGACAACTATCATTAAGTGAAAGAGTATCATCATATAATTTTAAAGAAGATTGAATTAAGTTACCTTTTATGTAAGCTAACTAGTTTTTGTTAGTCTTGTTTTTAAATAAATTCATAGCATTCATAATACATTTTACATATTTTTCATGAGAGACAAAATCACTGATTTTATTACATTTAAACCAGAAGATTAATGTGATGTAACATTTAGCTTTTCACACTCTTTTTTTAAAAATATACCTAGCATAAAACATAAGTTTATTATGATTATACTTAAAATATGCAAAATAAAAAAGAAAATTATTTGTGTCAATATGAGACAATAAATGGACATAACTAACAAAATTTGTAAAGGGTAACTGCAAAAAAAATTATACATATATATATATATAAAACAATTATTTATATACCTAAACCCTAGTCCTTATTATAACTAATAAACATTTGTTAGATCTTAACACTAATTTATAAACAAAATTGGTTAATTAATCATAAACAGGAATTAAGATTTGTCTGCAATTGTGGTTTATAAAATAACAATATGATAATAAATAATATTAATATTATATAAACAGATTTATTTGTAATTTAATACATTAGTTTAAACAAGTATCACAACTAATAATCTATAATATATTTAAAAATAAATTACATCATGATGTTATAATTTTAACTAGAAAAGAAAAATTCAATCATAGTTATTTTGATGTAAATCACTAACTTCGTCCAAAATATCCTCGACAACATCAGTTTTTGAAGGCAAGGCGTTTGTAAATAAGTTACCTAGAACACAACAGTATAAAATACAATTCATTTTCATTTTAAGCTCATAATTTCTTTTTTTGACCCAAGCACAACATAGCTACATGTAAGTTAGTAAGTTATGAGCATGTAAATTATTACAATTTAAAAACACTTAAAAATTGTATAAAAATTAAAATATTGTAAAATAAAGCTAACATAGGGACACAGGCAGTGTTAAGTAATGTAAAGTTTGATAATAGATGAATTTACTATAATATTAAAAATGACAACACAGGGTTAGTACTGCTAAACATTAATTTGCTATGCTGCATGTGGGTCAGAGAAAGAAAACAAATAGGGTGTGTTGAAATCCTCTTAATTCAGTTGGATTGTAAATTATTAAATTTCATGATAGATATTTATTACGATGAATAAGATAATGTTGTAAAAATATTTTAATGAAACAACTGAAATTAAGTTTTTTTTAAGTTATTTAAATGTATGGCAAATACCATAATTCAATAAACTATGAGTTGATTTAGGTAATATTCAATTTTATTTAAATATTTTAATATAAAATAACTCAATGTAAGCATCTCATTATAAGTGACTACTGCCATTGAAGCCAATATCATTCTAGAATTTATTTAGAAAAACTTTTGTATTACTTTGATACAAGGGTATTTATAATATCATTTTTAATAACAGCCCAAAAATATATATACCTATTTTAATAATAAATTAAGCGGAAATGATAATTTAAGTAAGTATTATTTTTAATTATACATAAAAAATTACAGTTATTTATTTATTACTTTTTTACTTATTAGGGTTAGGAGCTTATGACACACTAATTGGCCATATCAATATTACATTTATAGGAGTATAGGAATAATAACTAAACAAAATCAACAGGCACAGTGGTTCACGGAATTAAATGATTGAATGTTTATTAGGTTTATATTTTTGATATAACATTCATGTATCAATAAAAAACAAGATATTACAAATATAATGAAGGTTGTTTTTAGTAAATGCATTAAAAGAAAATATGTTGCGAGTTTTTTGGAACGGTGTAAAAATAATATACCTATAATACTTAAGAAAATATAAGTTACAATAAAATTGTACAATGATGAATAAATTACCAGCAATAAAATAAAGTATGTTATAGACTATGGGTATTTCGAGGGGTATTTATTTCAATGACTTTACAAATAATTTGTGGTTAATATACATAACAACACAACAAGCAATAGATTTCAAAAAGTAACATTTTGCTATAGGATAACATACAAGACAAATAAAAAGTTAAGTTTAAAATGAATACACATCTTTCTATTTTAATGATTTTGTCAGATGATATTAAATCAATTATAAAAGAACTGAAATATGAATCAACAGAACTTTTGTAGTTTATTAGATTTATTAATTTAGAATAAGTACCTATCATAAATATAATATAGTAAAACAACATTTTTTTTGCTAAATTTACAAGTTTCAGTTATCAACAAAATATTTATAAATTTTAATAAAGTATTAGAGTAAAACTGCATAAAAAAATGTCATGATTAAACATAAATTTACATGAACAAATTTATGACATTCATCAACTCATAGTTTTACCCAAACAATAATACAATGACACTTGTTGCAACAGTTTTGATAATAATAATAAAAAAAATGGTTAACATCCATATCTGCCACCAATAGGTTTAAGTATAGTTATAAATTTTATTTTAATAGTGAAAAAAACTCTTTGTTGCTTACCAATAGTATTAGGAGACATTTTTTCTACAATCACTTTGCACTTTCTACGTGTATTGACTTGATAAACAGTATGTTTGTATGGTAATTCAAGAGTAGAAAAATCAATGTTGATTCCTGGATTAATAGCTGGAAGTCCAGTATAGGGATGTATGAAATCAGCCCAATAACCAGCACTTTGAAGGCGATCACTTATACCAAAAGCAGCATGCAGATACTAGAAATGAATAAAAAAATATATTTTGATTAGAGGTATTTAAAAAAAAAAAAGTAACTGAAATAGTGAAATCTCAAAAATATATTATTTTGTGATTACCTGTCTTGTTAAATTTGACATGTTTGTATTAGAGGTTTGCTTTAAATTAATTGTGATCATGCACAGACTGAAATTTTTCAAATGAGGTACATTAAATCGCTCTGTGATTTCTAAGTAAATAAAAACAATAATAATAATTAACAAACAAATAAATTCAAGGAAACAAAATAAATAGTACACTACAAACCAGATTTTAAGAGAATTGGGCAGTCTTGAGTGTAATAATTTAGTCTAGTGGTTATGATGCAGTCCTGTAAACAATGTTATAAATTATAACATAAGAGCATATAAAATTACAAAACATAACCTAAATTATAGGTATTGGAATAAATTGGTTAGAGGGAGGGTTTATCTAGCAAAAAGTTTTTCCAGACTCCATATAACAATTGACAAAATATTTTAGGTTTAGGATTATTGTCCATAGAAAATGGAGTAAGAAGATTTATATTTTATAACGAAAATAATATTAATAATAATTGGTATCTGGTTTACTCTATTATTTGAATAAATAGTTTGACTGAAAAAACAATAAGTGGGAATGTAGACCAATTTTTTATTCTATGAATTATAAAATATACAGGGGAATCTCACTATTAAATTCATTGTATTATGTTAATGTATAATATTAATCAGTCTAATATTTTACTTAATAAAATAAAACCTATAATAGTTATATACACAACATAATTAGAGATTATCAAATAGGAGTTTAACATTGGACCATTAACCAAATAACAGAAAAATATAACAAATTTGACAAGGATACACGCCTCTTTTTTATATATTTCAAAGACGCCAAAAATTCTGTTAGCCGCACATGTATACAAAGATAAAAGTGCAAAGTGAAGTTTGAAGATGCTGTGTCAGAAGACTTTGAGGTAGTGACAGTAGAATTTGGAAAAGAAAATAGAGAAGAACTAGCTAAGGATGGATATTGATAGAGGTAAGTGGTTATTGCCTAAATAGCCTATAAAACGCCATATATAAAACTAAAATATGAAAAAATTTGACATTATCCACTGAGATCACCATCCAGAATGAGGTTACCAAATTTGGCTGCAAACATGAGATAAGGCTGGATCAATACACCAATCCAACAACAGTTCAACTTTTCTATAACTATCAAGATATAGTGTGTCTTGAACACCAAAGAAAAATATCAATTAGTATAAAATATTAAACGAAGACCGAGGCCTCTCTAATGAGAGCGATGATCCAAACATGTTTTATATATAAATATTAAAAAATTGCATGTATACCTTTGAAATGTATAGTTCATTAATCATAAATCATATCACATATCATTAATCATAATAATAAAATGACTAGGTGGCTTAAAATATATAATGATAATTCAAGTACCATCTGATCAGGTGTCTGTCATTATAGATTTCTATTATAAACTTTTATACAAAACATTATACTAAACATTAATAATCACAATTACTCTAGTGGTTATAGAATAGGGCAGTAATAAAAAAGAGGGCCCAAAAGTGTTGCATTAGGCAACACCTGAAATTCAGGTCAGCTGTCACTGCCCACCTTTCGTAGAATTTATAGTGTGTAGTTACCGTGGTAAAATCACTTGAACGGTGTTTTCTTATCATTATTTTTAAAATATTAGGTTAACATTTTAATAAAAACCAACTTACCTCGGGTGCAATACCAACATTGTTAGGTAATTTGAACTGGCTATCTTTATGTCTTGGTAGCAGTTGCCAATTAGGATTTGTTCGGAATTCAGAATCTTCAATTTTCTATCATACAAACATCATAATTTGTTAATTACATTCAAATAATAGGTTTATATAGTCTGTCTCACGAAAGAAAGGTACCGTTTCGCACATGCCGACTAAATTCTACACTGTTGCTGTACCGGGTGAAAGGGAGGTTTTGGAGAGACGCGGAGTGGAGGATGGACCGGTTTTTCGTCAAGACGCGGTACATTTCTTTCATGAGACTGACTATAGGTA
Source organism: Aulacorthum solani (assembly GCA_008528875.1). Taxonomy (NCBI): domain Eukaryota; kingdom Metazoa; phylum Arthropoda; class Insecta; order Hemiptera; family Aphididae; genus Aulacorthum; species Aulacorthum solani. Next base: position 21,711 of record PVMI01080295.1, read on the forward strand.
GGTAACCATTTACGTTAAAAATAAAATTCTATTTTAAGATGAAAAAATGTATAATATTCATTATAATGTTAAGCTATATTAAAATATTGAATAGATAATAATTACCAACAAGAAAAAAATTACTTTTGAATGTTTATTTATATTATAGTAGTACAATATTATATAAATAATGATTATAGTTGTTATTATTAGGTACATGCTACAGTGGTATTGAAATTTAAAATGGTATGTAATATGTTAAGTAAATTCTTTTTTTTTAGTTTAAAAAAATGATATTACTTACCATAACAAGCTCATCTTCCTGTTCTAATAACTCTTCTCCTCTAATTTCTCTGTCACGTCGAGATTTCCTGGAGTAGGCCCTATTGGCTAACACATAAACTATTCGTTTTGCATTGTTGCCCGACTTCATTTTTAAGCACGATTGCAGCATAACAGTGCACCTTTGGGTAGGGAGGAGGCAAGATGTTACTTATAATAGTATTCTAAATAAACGTTGAATAGAATACAGGAAGAATTTAATATAATAGATTATTCCAGACTAGTAAGACCCATAAAATACTTCACGAGAAAAAATGAAATAAATCAAGAACGGATCTTTTGACTATAATACATAAACAAACATGATAAGAATTTAACTTTTGACCGAGTTTAACAAAATTATTGCGTTTCACTTTTTACAAAGACCTAATTTTAGTTTTAGTTTTTTTTTTTTAAACAAATTAATACAATATACAAACCTTGAAGCAGAAGATAGTAAACACACGCAAGAGCCTGCTACAGTTAACTAATAATATTTTTGATCATTCATCAACTATTTCTTAAATGTTTTGAAACCATTTCTAATAAAATAATAAACTATTGCTTTTTACGTATCAGCAAAATCAAAGTAAATAAAATGTTTTCATGACATGACTTACGAAAATACGAATACGTATGAGA
>PVMI01080306.1:0-10120 GCA_008528875.1 Aulacorthum solani
GTCCAATAATAGTATTTTATAATTGTATCAATTATAATATCGATTACCATATTGTATATTGTATACCGATGTTTCACATGTAATAGTTACCCCTGTTCAAATATATACCTAAATACCTTTTTAATTTATCTATAAAAAATATTATTTCAAATAAATAATTTTGTCTTTTTGTAACATGTTTATTTGTTTGATGGAATAAACATATTATATAGAAGTAATTCCGTGAACCGATGTAGCCAAGTAGTTGGATATTATGTTCAAATGATTTCATCACCCTCGTAACTTACGGGTAATAGGTATTACAGCAGGTACATATGCACGGAGATACCCACGTGGGGAGGTGATAATATTGTTCAAATATTGAATGGACAGTCAAATCGTTGGATGCATGGAAACTCAGTGTGACGGATATTCTCACGACTATTCATGAATATTAATGAAGAGATAATTGTCATCGGTGTATATATTGTATACATAATAAACTTTCTCATGTATATATTTGTTTGTCATATAATATTATACACTCACAGATTGCTCATGGATACGGACGAGTGCAATTTATGAAAATACGAAGAAGTTATTGTTAAAATAAAATTTAAGTACAAATCGGCTACCTGTTACGCAGCGTGTAAAACACTTAAAAATATATTCGGCGGCGGCTCAAGCCAATAACGAGCGGCATGTACAGATAGGTATATATCTACAATGCTTTATTATTGTTATTATAAAAATATAATTATATCGACGAATAAAAAATACAATTTTAAAATAAATCGTTTAGTTAATAATTAATTAATCAATGCATTACCTGCGTAAATATATTCCTTGAAACTACACATTTTTTTCACCGACTACAATTGCAAAAATTCAACAGCTAAAAAGCTGTACTTAATAATATATTTTATTAAGAACTATTAATAATTATTATACAAGACATATATAGGCTATTAATACATTAAACTGCAAAGGGACAGTTGCCTAGCTAGGTTGGACCACTTTGAACATTTAGGAGTATTCCAAATAAATTATTTGAAGTTATAAATATTCAACAGCACTTAAATAATATCTAAGCATGTGAACAACAGCTACTCATAGTTAGTTTTTTTTTAAGTTTTAAATGCAAAATATTTTAATTTTTAAAAAAAATCCAAGTGATTCAACTTGTTACTGGCAACCGGTTACTTTATTTGGACCTCTTTTATTTTTAATTGGACCACCTATATACTATGTATATTATATTCATTAACAAAATAAAATATTTTTATAAAATAAACATTGTGGAAAACTTTTTAAAAACTTAAGCCCAATAAAATCAATACAAAATAACTTATTTTTTTATGTCACGTTCTCTACTACAGTTTCAATATTCAACATAAAAGTGCATATTTTTTCTCAAATCGATGGATTTTTTAATAATTTTTACTAGTTGTTTTCTGAATTTTTACTGACAAAAACTATTTGGTTATTGTTGTTTAAGAAAAATATACCCACAGGCACAAATACCTAGTATTTCGTAAGAACATAATGAAAAACAACAAAGTTTTTTGAGGGGACACTATATTTTTTATTGTTTGATGTTTGAGGGACAGGTATTAGTTGATTACCGTTTTTGGTAATTTTTTTTTCTTATTTTAATGTTTAGTAGCCATCTACGAATCTGTGTATCTAATCGTTTTCAAATTGGCCACAATATAATAATTTATAATCCCATGCAGGAATCGCCCATTCCGTAAATGGTTATATGGAAATACTGACCGATTATGACTGCGTAATGGACAAAAAATATAAAACGTTTGGCGCAAAAAAAAAATAATTTGTACATTTAAGTAGGTAGTAAAATACTGTTCAATTCACTCAATTCTTCGTATACGAATTGGCAATAATTGCTACTATTATCTAGCGCTAATCAGTTATATAATTTATAAATGTTTAATTTATACATAATAACATATTATAGTATGAATGAAAATATAAAATTCATATGTACCACCTCACACCCGTGAGCGTTGGTAAACCTGCTGCAAGCTACATAAAACAATTTCTACACAACATTTTATTAAAATTATACAGATATATTTGTTATTTAAATTTTGGTTTAGGTATAAACTGTTCAAAATATTATTGTTAGCAAGTATACCCAACTCAAAACGGATCAAAAGAAATGATAACTATTTTTTACACTTAATTGATGATAGTGATGACAAATGACGAATAAAATAATATCTTCTTAAAACTTTCGAAAAAGTACACATTTACAAAGCAATCAAATCGTATTTTTGTAGAAAGGTCTATTCAAAAACACTGTCACCTTTAAATTATTATACTGATTACTGGCAATACCTATACATAATTAACAGAATGTTATTTTAATTTAAACAACCTGTAAAACTATTTATAATATGTAACATTAATGCGGCACTATATTTATATAAAAATCTCAAGAATGATAAACACTCTATTATATAGTAGAAACATATGCCTTCCTCATGTGTGTCATCGAGAGACAACATAATTTTCGTAGTCAAAGACAATATTATGTCAGACCCTAAAGGTAGATACTTTACAAAATTTTTCTCTACCACCAAATTATAGTCTTCAAAAATGAATGTATTGAGTGCCATTAACTATTTGTATCATCTCGAAAAAACTAGAAATTATATAATATAATTTAATCTGTTAGTTGAAATAAAATAAAATTTAAACTTGAGATTTTTGAACTAGTACCTTCCTAATTGATATAGAAGATTCGAAATTTAATTCTGGATTTAATTTTAAAATTATATGATTATTGCAAAATATATTATTATAATTATTCTATCATATGTACTACATTTATAATTTATAGTATAATTTTAGTATTATCGAAGCAATTTTTATGAAATACTTAAATGGCTAAATCAAATATGACAATATAATATTATATAGAATCACTTACCTTTAAGTTTAAATAAAAACAATTCAAAACATCGTGATTTTTTGTTCTATATCTGAAAACGTATTAAGTACCCTGTATAGTATACATACCTATTGGGACGTAACACCAATATTGAGAAATACTATAGTATACTTTCAGTACCGTATTTAAGGAATACCTCATGGTCTTAATAGTTTAATATCTCGATTAGTCCGTGAACTGGACGGTACACATGAACTGAGATACACCTATAGAGCATATAATATTATACCACAGAATAAATAAATAATTATTCTATATAGGATTTGCCGAAAAAAAACTGCATACAGGATTAAGGGGGAAGCATGGTTATTCAGCTATTATAGTAATTTATAAAATCGTATATTTGTTCCTATATAGTTCGTATAACTCCAACTCTAACTATAACTTTGTAACATAAACATGTGATGGCTATTACTTATTATTAATGGTAAATATACGTATATATATAATAGCAGATAGGATTAAACTAATCGTATTAGATAAAATAATTATACTTGTTGGAATACAAAAGGATGTACCTATATAATATACATATAGCCTTTTACCTAAGGATAAAAAACAAATTGAAAGCGTTGTTTATCATTTACAAATAAATTATATATATTTTTTCTTATCAACACATATGATACAGACAAATTTTAACTTTAAAATATCTAATAATGTCTAACAATAACTGGTTACATATTTACAAAATTCTAAACCATATTAGTTCATATATAATTATCATCAAATTATATATATATATATGTATATAAATTATATGTATAAGAAAAAAAAACAATAACATATTTTTTGTCTTATTAAATGGTAATATTGTTTTACTGTAGGATAATCCCACATTTGTAGAGCATTAAACATTTCAAAAGGTATTTCTTATATTGTAATTTGCCAAACTTGCGAATTTCAAGTAAGAAATTATTAAGGAACATTCAAAGAAAAATTTTGCTTGAATAATTATTTTGTGAATAGTTTCTATACATGGATTTTCACATAGATCTACTATTCTACAAACTAATATTACATTGGTATGTCTCATTATTTTATCAATGTCTTACAATAAAAATATTAGGAATATAATATTGATTTGTACGACTTTTTATTTTACTTAAAATAACATACATTGTTAATAAATTATTAATTGATTTACATTTTAAAAAGTAAATTCAAAAATTGTACTTGAGTTTTTTTCAAAACTACATATTTTTTAATTCGAAAAGTAAAAAAAAGACCAGTCTGCTCAAATATATTATAATCTTATTAGTACTACAACTTAACAACTACCTAGTTAATGTCTGTCTATCTACATTTACTTCATTAGAACAATTTGCCAATAATTTAGCATATCACAATTTTTCAAAGCTGCAATGCGTACCCAGCTCTGTAATTTGGACTATGAGTTGATCTATATTGGAAAAATAAAAACCATAAACAAAAGAAGTCCGAGAGAAAATTAAAATTAAATTAAAAAAACATTGAAGAATAACATTTGAAAATAATATGTGGCATATATATAGTACACACAATTAGATCATATTTTCGTGAGAATTGATTTTTAGAGAGATCATTCATAAGTATAAGATAGAGATAAGTCTATGTGAGATGTGACCTCAAACCGGTATTAGTAAAACAAGCGACCATGCCGTTATATTATAATATTAATAACGTGAATAGGAAAATTATGAACCGAATTCTTTTGTTTTATTTTTTTGTTTTTACACTTGAAACTATTAATTTAGAGAAGAATAAAATAGGACCTATGGCTTAGAATATACAGTAAGAAATGTGGCCTATAATAGATTTTGTTTTTAGATAGGTAGGTTTTATAAAATATAAGGGTCGTCTTGAAGAATCCGTAGTTCACCTTGAGTGGCCACATCTATAAAAAAAAATAAAAAATAGCGAAAAATCCAAAACCCAATGTTAATAACAGACAAGAATGGTTGTTTTTATTTTATTTTATTTATTTAAGTGAATTTTTTTTTTATTGAACTGAATGATATTTGTTATTGTTAAAATATATTAAGATATTAAATTAAATTAACATCTTAATCGCAAAAAGAATTTAACAGGCGATGTGTCGACATGTTTTCAAACGGTAATAAGTACAGAATGTGAAAATACTGAAAGAGGATAATATATAGAACAAGAATTGAAATAAGTGAAAAGATTGCATATATTTAGAACGCAGACTTATATAGGTAGTAATAATAAAATCAACCACCGTAGTAATATAGTAATACCATACACGGAGTTTGTATATAACATCACTAAATGTTTGTGTTTAGGTAATTAGACTCTAAAAATAAAGTTGTATGTTGTATAATATTATATGTATTTATATATATTTAGGAAGTATATAAGTATCCAAAATGAACGCAACTAATTTTTGAAGTCAATTTCGTCCCCTGTCAGTTAGTGCCAAATTATTATCAAGAAAATTATTGTGCGCAGATGCAAAATACATCGCATATTATTTTTTTTTCGTTAAGTGTATCAATGTATCATATATGTTTTATTTTTTATACCTCAAAGCAATTGTTAATAGAATTTTAGTCACATTATTATATAGGTAGGTATATACAGTTAATTAATTAAAGTTTAGGTGTGGGTTTGACTCCAAAAATTGCGTTAAAAGTTCATTTTGTATTAATATAAGACATAAGTATAATTATAACATTGTATATGTAACAAAATATATAACATAGGTGTATAGGTAGAAATATTTTCTCGTCATCCGCGGGTTCCCGGTTACGAAGATGTTCTTTTGGCGACAGCAACCACGGTTAGCGACATAATATATATATATATTATATTAATCCCGCGAGTTCGAAATTCAAAAGAATTTTTCGATTGTGAATAAAAATTCATACGAATTCCCGAACGAGGAGGAGGCGGCTTTCACAACCTCAAATCCGACGATGGCGACGACGATATTTTTTATGTACACGGCAGTTTCAATACGAAGTAGTATACAGTAAGTGTATAATATATATATATATAGAGTAATATAAGTATAGTAGTAGTAGCAGTGTATAGTATAGTGATAGTTTAATAATATATACAAATAATGTGTGTATTATAGGTAGGTACTATAATAACATATATAATACAGTAGGTGGTATATTATATATGATATGCAGGGACTCAATGCGATTTCGACACTGACCTGTGTTGTTGCAGGCTGTCCTGCCGTTTGAACGACTTGTAGCACATCTCGCACCGGTAGTTGACCGTTGGCAGATGGTTGCGTTCGTGTATAAGCAGTGAATAGTGTTTGTTGAACGTCCGGTTGCAGTATTTGCACACAAACTCCATTTTGACCCTCTTGGGCCGGAGTCTGTGGTTTTCCGAGTCGAGCTGTATTACCGCGTACATGGTCGGGCTGCTGCAGCGTTCTCGCCTGGCGCTCCACGAGCTGATTACGATAATGTAGGAACGGACGTCCGTCGACGGCGGTGACTCAGGCCGAGTGTCGGTCGTCTCGTTAGGAACGGGACGAGAAGGTTACCCGGGTGGGAAATATAGGTACACAGCTATTGTAATAATATTATGACGTGTATATAGTGATTTTCAGATTGGTGTCCTGCAAATATACGCTGCCAACTAGTGCAGTGATCTATACGGACGCGTATATACTATATAATATGTATATATCTATTGCAGGCGTGTATACGGCTGCGGGACTGCGACGGCGATGACGACGACGACAAGACGACGCTGTAAAAACAACACAAGCGCAAAATGAAAGTCATTGTATTTGTATTATATTATACATCGTACTATAAAATATATTACAGTATTATTATTATTATTATTTATTACCAATGGGTTTTCGGCGGTTACGCGCGCGTCAAAAAAACCAAACACTATACGCAATATATTATAATAATATGTGAACGACAACAATAGCCGGGTGGCGTTCAAGGATTTTGAGTAGGAGTTTGCGAAATCAGACAGACGTGCCGACAATTACGTACAACGTTGTATGCACCGCAATGACGCGCCGCCTACCTGCAGTGGACCACGTAATGCAGTGGTGACCGACTTGTTGCGGCATGGGAGTAATTCAAGGCGCTCAAAAAAAAAAAAAAAATGTAGCTTTGACTGTGGGGAAGACGAGACACTCTGATATCGATGGCAACAATAAAACCGGGAAAAAATCAAACAAAAATAATCGTATTTATGTGATAGATACGCGCGCAGACGCGACGGGTGACGTGATTTCAACACAGGCGGTGATATGTTGAAAATAATTAAAATAAAACAGAGCTAGGTCGAGTGACAAGAGCTGGTTGATAAAAAAATCAAAGGTGTGCAACAACAATAATCTATAATAATGCATGGAGCATACACTAACTGCGGTCGCGGTGGCGTCGTCAGCGGCGGATATTATATAGTATAAGTTTACCGAGGATATACCTAATATAGATATCTAAACAACGATGCAGCGGAATAACCGTAGGTATAGCACCTATATTAATCTTGAAAAATCCGAAAGGTTAAGTTATTGTGAGTACCACCTTCACCTAACACGAGGTACCACTATTGTAATATTATAATATAAAATGTATTACAATAATAATATCATTTACATTTGAAATACCAATGAAACGGTTTAACGTTGGAAATTTTCCGACCGGAGAGGAGCGGTTTCGTGCGCGTCCGACGGCCGAGGATGTTGTGCGAGGTGGAAAACGATCACGCGGAGGTGAAGAGTAAAGGGGTATAGGCGGAGTCCGGTAGCCGACCGAACACCGGTAGCCGCGGTGGCCGCCATTAATTCGTCCCCACCACCGGTAAACTACTACCGCGGTTACGCGCCGGTTCGGTCGACGAACACCGGTAGTCCATTACGACGTATTTCGCGCGCACCAACCGTAATCAACGGGTTGACACGACCAAATCGACCGCATACATGGCATACACGATAATATTATTAAAATATATTATACAATTTACAATATTGAAACTGACATTGTAACTGCGCCTGTATATGCCTATATATAGTAGGCAACGCCTTATAGTAGCCTGCCTATAATATTATATGTACATGCGTATTTATAGATCGAAGTCAAGCGGACGACGGTGAAGCGAAAAACATAATATCGTAATCGAGCGGACGAATAAAAAACAGAAAAAAAATATAGATGGACGGCAAGAAAAATATAATTGTAAAACAAAAAAAAAATTGATTTTTAAATATAATAATGTACTAAAATACTTACAAGGCTCGAGTGTATTGTATTCTGTACAATAGGTACGGATTTTATGTTTCGTGCACTGCACCGTTATATACGCGAGTACAAATAATATATTTTATTATATATTATTTAATATTAGCATATAGTAACATGGGTACACTATTTTATATTGTATCATAAGACGACGACGACGACGACGAGGACGACGAAGAAGAAGACGACCGCGGTAAGTGGTGATTATTGCGGAACTCACTGGACTGTAGCACACGAAAGTCAGAAGCGGTCTCTCCACACGGCGACGATCGCGAGTGTGTGTAGCGTGCGCGTGCGTACGTGTGTGTGTGCGTATGTATGTATGTTGCGGCGGCGGCGGCAACAACAGCAGCAGGAGCGGCGGCGGCAACAGCAGCAGCAACAGCAGCGACGAGGACGACGGCGACGACGACGGTAACAACCGGGCGAGGCGGCGGCGTTGTTGTATTCGACGACGACGACGGCGGCGGTAGTAGTAGTACACCGCACCGGATCGGCGCGCGCGTTCGGCTGCTCCCCGGGTGCGCTACCCGATCGGCGGCGGCGGCGGCGGCGGGTGCATGGGCGCGAGCAGCCGTGGCCGGGGACCCAATGGGTGCCGTGGGAAACGCACAGAAGCCGGTGCAGGCCACGCCCGTTAGCGTTCTGGTTGGCCACTGGGCGCGCCACCACGCACACCGCGCGTCGTTTACGTAGGCGCGCGGCGCGGACGCAGCGGAGACGACGGCCGCTTGTGTCGCTTGATTGTTTCTTCTCCCGCCGCCCTACCCTTATTATACGAACGCCAGTTGTTGCCTCCGACGACGCCGCCTCAACGGTGGCCGACCGGTTTTTCCCCGGGCGACTACCAAGAGGATACCGCGGTTACGACGGCGCGAGCTCCGCACGGACTTATATTTTATAGGTACATCATAAACTCCGAAAACGCGCATAGTATAATAATAATAATAGTAATAAATACCGAATAAATTATAATATTATACACCGCGCGGTATAAGGTGACTTGCGTTTATAATATATGTTAGCATATGATGCAAGCGACACGATGCCGCTCTCGAATTATTATTGTTATAATAATATAATATCGACTGGGTGGGGCCCATGACTCGCTGTTTATATTTATTTCGGCCGTCCTAAGCTCGTTTTAGCTATTTAAGCCTATTATATTATACCTGCTTGATGAAGTGTACTATGCGTATATACAGTGTAGCAGTGGCGTACCCAGAGGGCTGGAGAGAGCTTCGGTTTCAGCTTAAGGCCATCCACCATTGACAGCGTTTTTATTAAGTTTGATAATATACCTATATATTACTTCTATAGCTATTATAGAGTAGAAATTGCATTATTACCAGCTATATGGCTGTATGCACCTTACATAGGTACCTCCCTCGAAGATGTTTTTATCAAAATATATGCCTAATACGCCGTGTGTAGCAAATTTGTATGCGCATGCAGAGAAAAACAAAATATATCTACCTATTATATTTCGCTACATGCGGGAAACTCTCAGAGTGAGGAATACTACGGTCACAATATAAGGAATAGCAATAGGAATAGAAATCTAGGGCATCACACCTTATACTCCACGAGTATATGATATATATTAATTTTATTACAACCATCAACTCATACCATCTAATTATCTAGAAATATATAGGTACTTGTTCGAAAATTGACTTTTGTGCATAGAAAAATATTTAGCTACAGTAAATATTCATTGAGTCACTGTGTAGGTAATAGATGTAACTCAATCTAACTATTCATCTTCAGACGCTCACGATAAAAAATTATTGTAGATTTACGCTAACTTCTTTTTTGTTTAATCTCCAGTTACAACACCTTTTGAGTAACATTGTATGTATTACATTTTCAAGTTTTTTGACCGAGAGGAAAAATTTACTACATAGGCAGAACACCCAGTATATCTTTC
>PVMI01080315.1:2140-13202 GCA_008528875.1 Aulacorthum solani
TCGATCAATGCGACCGTGCCGATATTTTTGCACCTTTATACACACAGACAGACATTACGTGTAGCTGGCGGTGCAATTAACACGGATGACATTAAAACGAAAAAAAATGCGGGCAAACGGGTTTCGGTGTTGGTAATAAAAAAACAAAGTGGAGAACGAAGAAATGTGCGAGCGCGTGTGTGTGTCTAGAAGATATTTTGTCTGCGACTCGTAAAAACCGGCGCGGGCTCAAAGACTCGAGGCGGCGGTGGTATTCGGAAAACGCGTCTAAAAAATCCTCAAAAGACCTGTCAAGTGATAATAATTAAAAAAAAAAAATAATAATAAATTTACGTTAATGCAAAAACATGCCAGAGCATTCGTCGTCGTGACGTTTTCTATTTACTCGCACATGCGTTCAACCTGACGCACTCGATTGCACAAACCACTTAGCGTTCGTAAATTATTATTATTACATCTATATAGGTAGGTACGTGAGTACTACTATAATATATATCATAATACATATTAAAATATTAATACTGATAATAATAACAAACTTCTCCGCGGGTTTGACCTAGTTACTGTAACTCCGGACAACAAAACCCAGCTATATATGTATTATTATCTAATATAATAAAATAATATACGCACACGAGCTAAAACGCCGCTTTTTATGTGCGGACGCGGTGGGCCGCAAAGGCCCGGACGGGAGCATATAAAGGAAGAACGAAAACGGTTTAATAATTCAACGGTCGTCTAATGGGGAGACGGCGAAGAGCGGGCGGACATTAATAAAATACGTACGTCTTGAAAATAGTAGCCGCGGATGTGACGGGTTCACGGGGAGGCGGCGGCGGCGGGAGAAGACTAGTGTGCGGAGCGCCGAGGTGAGGGGATGATATGGTGAAGGGGGATGGATGGTTAGCAGCGGCGCGACGGGGAAAAGTTTTAATGGAAATGGGCACCCATACATATACATTAGTCTGGATGCGGGAAACTGAAAGAACACGTAATAATGAAAAACGGGAGCGGAGAAACTTAACATGTATGAAAAAGACAAAAAAAGGGAGAAAAAGAAGGAAAGGAGGTTGAGAGAACCTGTGTGCGTGGAGGGCAGAGCAGGGGCAAAGAAAAAAGGGAGATTTCCATAAGAATAAGTAGACGTCGGAAAAAGCATACCTTCTTGTTCGCGTATATATATATACCTACATTATATAATATATTTATATATATAATTTTTTTTTTATTATTTCTTACACGAGAACATAGGAAAAAAATCCCATGCATACAACACGCATGCGAAATAAGACGAAAAAGAGCGCAGCAAGAACGGTGGTGAGGGCGGTGCATGGTGTTCTCCGAAAAAACTCGGAGGAATCGACAGACGAGGACCCTGCAAACACGGCTTTTGGCGATACGTTTTTATTTCCACAACGTTTCATCATATAAATAAATAAAACGACCCAACAAAAATATATGCATATATATTTCCCATTGGACGCTAAAACGTGTAAAAATCTTGAAAAATTGATCACCGAAAAGGCTCAAGAGTATAAGGATAGACGGATGCAATAGACCTACCCTAATAAACCTTATTTGATTTATCCTATACTTCTCGATAGAGGTAAAAAAAAATTGTTATTCGATGCTTTTTGATTTCAAAGCAATTTTGTGCAGTTGATGACAACCTTATAACAACCGTTCACGTGCAGCAATCGTTTATACGCATACATCGTGAACTCTTCCCTCTTCTTCCTCATCCTCGTACACTTAGGAACTTTTTCAACGGTCGCGTGTCTTATGAATAATGGGTAAGAGAGGGCGACTGAAGTACACGGATTGCGTTGAATAATAACGAGTAAAGACGAGTCATTATATGCGATTATTATATTAAATATTGTGTGACGACGAATGTAATAACATTATACTTTAATGTTTATATATAATTGGTACGCATTCGACAAACGGATTTGAACGTATTCCAAAATGGTTTTAAATATCTGTATCCACATTGTTGTTCCGTGACGTAAACCAGACGATTTAATTATATTATAGGTATAATGTGCTAGTGGATACACCGTACACGACAGATAATATTTCGGTCGATAATCGAATCGTGGAAGACTGAAAATCAAGAAAAGCCGACGATTTTGGGTATTCGTATTTTATTGTTACCTGCTGCAGCGGTGGCGACCGTACTATATTGTATTAAACCTACAAACGTCGTGTCAGACCTATATAAGGTTTGAAGTTATTGAACATGTATTTCATGCATTTTACGCACGCTGCGGGGTTAAGACTTCACGGTGCAGTTCAATGGGATTGAAATAAGGTAATGGCGTCTACGAAATAGACTATGTGCGCGAGAATAATATACAAGGGAAAACAAAATATATATAATCCGTGGGCCGAAATCCATTATTTAAGATTTATCGGACAAGTAAAGAGAAAAAAATACGCACGGTCAAAGAGAAGTGTGGATCTGGCGGCGCGTCATACATAACCTTACATATGTATTATATATAAAAGCGACGGCCGTCGCATTGTTGTCGTTTATGTACCTACCTGTGTCCGGTTAATTGAGAACAATACGAGCCTTTAAAAGACAGTTGACACGTCGCCGAGTGAACACACACATAACGTCAACCCCAACGGGCGCCATTAATTTATTATTTTTGCCTATTTTTCAACTTGTCTCTCTCTCACTCACTCTCCCTCTTTCTGCGTCCCGCCGTCTGTCCGACAACCGTCACATTAGTATTATTGCACGTAAATGTACGCACACCGTACACACCCACTAAAAGATAATCTCATAATGTGCGGAGTCGGCGACCGCCGAGGACGTGGGCGTTGTCGTCGGTCAGTCGGGGTTGTATGTATATATAAATAAATATAATGCTAAAGCGATAATTAACAGTTGTTTCCTTTCTTCCTACATATACACACACACACGTACATGGAAGTACACTCAAGGCGTTAGTGTGTTTGTATAATAATATAACGTGTAGTCGTCGCTAATTTGAAATCAATGTATTTTTGCTCGCACGTATATAGAGTCCAAGTATACCGCGGGTGGGGGAGGAGATCGCACACGGAGAAATCTCGTTTTGATATAAAATAGGTATCCGTGAAAGCCGAGGCGCATACACGTGCAGCAGAGACCAGAATTTCTAAGTGCGGGGGAGCGAGAGAGAGAGACGATAGCTGTGCGGAGAAAGAGACAAAAAACGGTTTCTCGCGTATAACTTACAAGCACCTTACATACATTCTAATTTTTATTAATATTATGTATATGTATTTTTCTTTCTATTTAGATTCCACCTCCCTACCGCGGTCGTCTTCCGTTGTACTTTATGGTCCGGTTATAAAATAAACGCATTAATGGAATACTTAATTTCGGTCACTCATTTTGCGGTGGGCCGCCGACGGTCCGAACTGCAATTGCCGCCCTCCCGCCGTCGCCTGTATAGTGTAACGATAAACAACGACTGCAAAACATGGTGTCATAACGTACAAATTCTAGAATTGCACACAAACCGAACACGGCTGTTTTCGCGGCGAAAGACAGTGGGAGAGGGGGACCTGAGGAGAACGGATTATGAGTCATATACGCCCGACGCAAAAGTATAAAGTAAACCGAAGAGCATCGTACAGGATAGGTAACAATAATAGTGAAAATAATGTTTATAATTTATACATCGACCCGATTGCGTACGACAACCGTTTAACGTTTTTAACGACGTTTCCATCGATATCAATGTACGTACCGACTACAACACCGTTTACGATGTGTGCGTTTGTACTCAGTAAACTAAAAAAAAAACCAGCCTCGTCCGCACTCCGCACGATTTGTTCTTTTACGATTATCGCGGTAGCAGCTGTATAGTATTCAGAATATAGTAATAGTGCCGGTAATATTGTTGTCGGTGACCATAGAACGCGTTAACAACAAATAACGAGAAACTCGCTGCCCAGGATTCGACTTTTTAAACGTGAATTCAAACAGACTCGTTAAAGTAAAAAAAATAATAATAATAATAAATAAATAAATAAACGCGTCGGTGCTATATTTAAAAAGATTTTTTGGCCTCGGTGACCGGGCTCGCGCGTTAATTAGCCGGGGACGTTTTCTTCTTAGCTTGCCCGTTGTGTTGTTTAATGAACTCGCAGCGGCGGTCGGTTTTCTAATGAAATATGCGAATTAATTAAAAACCGTATAGGAGACAACGGGGCCAATATAATATATACATGTGCGCGCATGCAGGGGACAAGTGTGTCAAAGAAACGGTCATTAATTTGAATTAAAATAAAAAAATAAAAACCCGAAATAGCGTGGGCTCGACGACGTTTCATAAGTATAAATATATATATTTATTTATTTAAATATCGCACACAGTGACTGTGCAGTGGAATTCAGTGTCGGGGCCCAACCCAAAGAGTGTTTTTTTATATATACATATTTTTTTTTATTATTTATAAGGATTCGAGAAGTTTGAAGGAACGCCAAATGAGTTAATAAAATATAATTTACTCTTATTATTACGATTGTTGTTCGTGTATACACCACATATGAGATATTAATTTATTTAAATGTACATATATTTATGTGTGCGCTAAGAGATTATAATACATATGTATATATATTTTGTGTGTGTTTAATTGTTATTGCCGGACACACCAGAAATAAAACTGGTCTCGGGAAGCGACCGAAACGATGATTTATTCGCATAATCTCTTTGTCGAGCAAGACGTCTCCTCTCACCCTCTCGTATACACTCATCTCCACACTCTCTCTCGCACCCCCCTCCCCAACAGATACATTTCATTCTCTCTCTCACACACACACAAACACACATATGAGAGCGAGCGCTCTTGTTCGGTTGGCAAACACTCGTGGTATGTGTTTAATCTGCTGCTGATGTTCTCAACTGCTTCTTACGTCTTCTATATAGGAGGGGACGGTACGTTATAACATTATATTATAATTGCCGTTTGTTTCTAGCTATATTCTGTGCCATAACGAATTATTTTCGAAACATAAAAATCTAAATGCCCTCGACACCGACTGAATGAATGACCGTCTATTTGCCGTAAACCTATACAAAACGTGTTGTCATGGAGCCGAGAAAAAACAATGTAAACGAGATTTATAAAAATTAAAATCTATTTTGATTACTGTAATATTATAACAATTTTTTTTGTCCCTATTTAATTTCAAATGTCTGTAGTTATACCTGCATCGAGCGGAAAAAATGACGTGTTCTACGAAAGATCAAATGAAAAATGTGTTTAAATATCTTTTGAAACGCACTCGCGTGTATTTATCTATATAACAATTTGTTTGAAAAAAATCCTATGGTTGGATGTACAGCAAACTCAAAGAGCGACAACATTTAAGTGTTAACGTGTAAAAGTTGAACATGTCTACAATTTTAATAATTAACATTACTATAGGCACAATAGCGATCGTCGATAGTCACACACACACGGGCGATAGGCATACAGGTGGTGTAAAATTTTAGGCAGTTCCACTGTGCGTTTTTTTATCGTTGTCCAATCGAACAATGATAATTATTACTTTTCGGAGATCTGTGTTGATAAATGAAAAAAAATACGTAACATGTCCTACCATACCACCACTATATTGTATAATATTATATATACATGTAGGTATATGTGTGTATAGATATTTGTAGTGACAAAATTAATACAAAAAAAATATGTTTTTGAACGACATAATGATGGTTAATAACTACTTTACGTGTTCTGTGGCAGAAAAAATAATTGAGATAGTTAATTACTTTCGGATACGCGTAGTTTTGTTAGCGTTTTTATTATTATTATTATTTTGGAATTAGAATAACTATTTTTATTATTATCATTATCATTACACTGTTACGATAATTATAATTATTTTTTTTTTATCATTATAATACCCATTACTGCGTTCCATTGGAGAAAAAGCAGAATGCGGTTTCCTGTGTGTTGGTGTGTATACAATATGTGTGCCGGGGCAAAGCGCGAAATATTATGGCTGCCGTGATAGCAATAGGGCACGTTATTACACTGTTGTCTCTGCAGTAATTCGTAGTGTATAATAATGGGAGGTGTGTGATTACAGGCAATTAAAGTAAAGGACGCCGCCCCCTCCCTCACGCGCGTCTCTCCGCACCCACACAGAACAATTCCAATACCGGTTAATTAAACATTTTTTCCTCTTTTTTTTTTGTTGCGTTTTTACCTAGGCAACGTAAAAACTACAGTAAATACGAAAACACATGACGAGACGACACATGCCCGCTGCAGTCGCCACCATAGATGGAAATTTGAAATAATAATAGTTGGTAAGTAATCGTACACAAGGGCCGCGGGAACGTGATCGGACGGGAAGAAATAAACCGTCCTTAATAATGGGTAATGGTAATCCATTATTTAGATGAATACGTTTCGGTTTGACACGAATCCAGGGACACCGATAACTCACGTGGAAGAGAGGGCGTGTGTCTTGTACTGTGCGTATACAATGCGCACACATAATACAACGATATTGGAAGAGAAACGAAGGAAAAAAAATATATTTATTTTTTGTATTATTTCGTTTGTTTCCGTACAGGTAAAACCGGCGGCGGCGCGGCGACCGCACCGAAAGCATCATCCGGATAGTGTTCACGATATTATGTTGCTGTGTATAATATTATACAGAGCGATTCGAGTGGAGGTGCCGATATAGATATATAATAAACTCGCGATGCCCGAGGACTAATACAGGTAATACCTGCGAGTATAATATTATTATATTATTATAATGACAATAATTGGACCGCGGCCGCGCCGGCCTGCGAGTTCGTCCGGACGGGTTCCTCTATTCTGCATGTCTCACAACACAAAGGACACCAGCAGTTAATTTTTAATTTTTATTCAATCGTCCGAGTCGTTAAAATGTCTTTAGAATATTCAAATATAATATGGGTGCTCGTGCATAATAATATTGAATCGTAGTATTAATTATACCTATGTATATAACACATAGGTCTGCTTGTTGTAAACGTAATAATTGTCGACGTTTGCCAACTATTCTGAATGCCATCTCACAGACGATAAAAATAACGAAGAGATCGGATGTATATTAATTTCTAAACTAGAACGGTATTGGAAATTCAAAAACGAAATAGATACCACCAAGCAGCATACGTTCTATAGTATAATACTGCAATATCGACGTTAGAAGACTGCACGTTAATTACAATAAAACCAATAAAACGTTACGGTTCATTAACATTTTTACACCATTACAATTTTTAATATACACAATTATTATCGAAAATAGAAATACACTCGTAAACTTTTCTTACCGAACGTTGTATATAATATGTAAATTTAGATATAACATATAATATTATAATATATTGACAGGCTACAAGCGCTTCAAGTGTGTGTGTTTTGTAGGGCAGAAGTGTAAACTCGATTCACACACGCCTCAGATATTCATTAGGTTGTTTTTTCAGTTTGTAATAAACGCTGTTTTATGGGTTTACATCGGAAAAATTATACGACACCGGACGAGTGCCACCATCGTCACTCTCACTCTGTATACTGCAGCAGTGAGCACACATATTATATACACGAGCTGGATCCTGCAGGGGTTCACCTGAACGTCAGGGTCGATTCATTAGGGATTTATGCTGCGTGAGACGACACCACCGGTCGGAATGTTCAATATATATATATATATATCTGTACGTCCCGCGGTTTTCGGACACACAACAACAACACACCGGACGACCCATGCGCAGCGCACACAATAATATAATGATACATAATAATAATAATAATAATAATAATATAATATATAATAATATCCAAATGCATTTTTTTTGTCCATCCACAATGGCCGCGGCCTGCACGTACCTACAATTCAAACATTCGTTATATCGTGAGAACGCCGCCCGGTCGACCTGCACAGACCGATATCTGTACAGTAATATTTATATATTATTATGTGTTCACGTATCGACCGCAAATTAAACTAACAATATTCGAAATCGTACACATACTTTATGTATTATTATGTATTTTTTCATAAATCGGATTCTATTATACAAGCACTTCTGTGTTTCCACCAAAATTTGTTAGAGATAATAATTATGCAGCTGCAAGCAATAATTATTTAATTCGAACGTCGTTGCAGTCGGGGTTAACTAAAACATTAAAAAATAATAATATGTAATTAATAAACATACGCTACGAAGAAGAAACAGCAATACATCGATCATTATCATATCACATTACTTATACAGATCATCGTTATTATAAAGTCGACCAAAACGAAATAATAATATAATATATAGTTGTGACGGAACACGTTTTTTTGTCGGTACATAGAAAACCGAGTATTTTGCCAATTGTTTTCGTTAAAGAAAATACTGTACTATCACCGAAATCGTACACAAAAAAAAATGGGAAAGGAGAGAGCGGTCGTCGTCTACGATTATGGAAATAATAACCTTTTTAATTATATTTTCAAGTTATGGATTGTACATATGATATATAGGTAGCGAGGTATGAGGAAAAACGTGTAGATCACAACGCTCTACGCTAACGAGTATGTGTTTAAAGAAGAGTGTAATGAAAGTAATATAGTTTAAATTAATGTGTAAAATAACATTTTTAAAAAATCAGATGATGGCAAACATAGAAATAGAAATGACAAAAATAAAATAAAAAATAGTCGATGATAATATAATAATTGCAAACCGCCGGCGATGCGAATTACACGCGTATATCGTCATCCTAAGGGGGAACGACGCCACAACTTATTATTATTATTATTATGTAACATCGGCTATATAGGCATAACCGAAACCGTAAAACTATCGACGTGCGCGCATTTTCGCCGCCGTCCGATCCCGACGACCGCGACGACTCGGATGATCTCGAACGATCCCAATCGCCGCCGCCGCCATTGGTTATTATTATTATAGACATCGTAACTATATATAATAATAATAATAATAATAATAATAATATGTGCACTGCAGGTAGATAGGTGGCATACGCGTATACAATAATACAATTCTATAAGGCACGTCGTCGCGGGACCGTATATACATATAGGTATAAGAGGTAGATATAGTATCTGGGGCGAATAATAACCGTTCCAATTGTGAATCGTTTAACACGATGTAACCCTTTTTACACGGCAATGCTGCAGCGACTGGACGGGTTACGTGTGTATTATTTACGACTCGAGGGGAGGCGCGTGTGCGTGTGTGTGTACGCTCGCGTCAATATCTTTTATCCATTATATTCTCATATACGCGATTTATATATTACATTATACTAGACGAGAGGAGATTTTCTTTTCTTTATTTTTTAATAAACGGTTAATTGTCAACCATAAATTTTTCGCAGCCGTGTACATGACACGCACACGGCCGAGATAATACGCCGGGGCACGGGGCGGGGTGTGGCGGTCTCAGAAGCCGTAGAATTTGCGAAATCGTCGCGCATCACTTCAGACCTGCTGCGGTACTCTGAAGGGGACCCGTGCTCACCCTCCTCTTAAAATTGTCGTCGTCGAGACGTTGCCGCCGCGGCCGCAACCACCGCGGAATGATATTACACTCATACATACACACACACACACATACATACATACATACATACGATCCATACACGGTGACGCCGAAACCAACCCGCAGGTCCCATTAACAATAAACAATATGCGACAATATTTCCCCTGTGCATAATTTGCATAATAATTTTCTCACTCGATATAAGGCCAAGTCGTGCCATCCACTGCAAGAGGTGAGGGAGAGGGAATGACAACTATCGAATTCGCAAAATCGCGAGCATAACCGTTTTTTCGTTCCATTATAATATATTGTTATCCGCGTTATTGTCGATAAAATTATTACTATTATTAAATTATTTCCATTTCCGTTACGTAATACGATTATAATACTGTCCGACTTCATGCTATAACATAGGTAGGTACTACGCGTACGTAGGTAGGTAAGAGACATCTGCGGCGGTAATAAAAATCTGTATCACAGTTATATGCGTGACATTACATTTTGAGTATTATTATAATAATACATAGGTATATTGAAATATAGTAGTCGGGGATATTTAATTAAAATCAAAACTCCCGCGAATAAGCCGCCGCCGCGTAGGAGGCAAAGGAAATCGGTATAACCGGTTTTTAATATTTTTTTCCGATCTAGTGTAGAGTGGGGGCAACCCGATTTATTGAAATGACAAAAAATATTATCGTTTCGTCTTCGCTGACCATTAATGGACCACCTCCGCCGCGTACACCCACCGCAGCCACAATTGTCTGTACGCGACGACGACAACGGTACGACGACGACGGAGATGACGATGACGACGATGATGACGATGATGATGATGATTTATGTGTTGCTCACAAAGAACTTCGAAACCAGTTTGCGCGTTCATATTATACACTAATATATACATATGTATTATAATTTAATAGCATTATATATAGATAAAAATTATTCTCGTCTAAACGATAATCTGCGACGGGCCCTCCTCTCACCGTAACAGTAATTATTACCGTCGCGCAAGCACGCGGATTTTCGAATCGTGTGTCACCGCCGCCGCCACCGTCTGTGCAGCGGATCCCTATCCGCTTAGGAACTCGCACGCGCGCGCAACTATACGCACACACACTCATATCACATTATAAGAAGAATATTGTGCTCGCGACATTTGAAATTCAAATTCGTTTGGAAAAATAGCGTTTTGCATAAACGCGTGCGGGGGGGCCGCAGCTATATGTGGCCCATTCAAATACGATGTTCCGCGCGATGTTAATAAGGTGTATACACAAGGCTCGCGCATACCTAAGCTACATCAATACGCTACCCCATACGCACCGAGGTGGTACGGGGCACACGATCATATCATTATTATGGACTGCAAAACATTTATGGAAAAAAAAAAACAGAACGTGCCAAAGGCTTTATAAGCGTATGCAAATCTAATGCGCAAGCCGTAGGGAATTTTATTGTGAGGGCACGCCGAGGGAGTAGATATGTAACCCCCTCCCCCC
>PVMI01080356.1:0-11247 GCA_008528875.1 Aulacorthum solani
TAAACCGCGGTTATAATTTAATAAGATAATACTGCAAACTTATTTCATTCAAATATTATATATCATATATACTGGGTATAAAATTTAATAAGTATTGATTATTATAATAACTGTGGACATCAGTTATTTTTTAATTTTTAAAAAACTGCCAATGGCTTTTTTTTAGTTCATTCTTATCNNAATTCGTACAAAGAAATAAATATTTAACTTCCATTGATGCGTCTATGATGCAACTCATAAGACATGTGAATTTGAGGACAACAATGTAAAATATTTGTACAAATATAGAAATCATGATTTTTTTCCCGGAAGCATTCAGAAGAAAATGCATAATTGTATTATACATTACAGCATCTTATAGAAACAAATATATATATAATGAATCTGCTGGGAACATATTTTATTTAAATATTATGTATTATATTATAATTTAAGATTAAAAATGGAAGTTGCTTTTAAATAAGTATCTATGCAAATCAAAATCGTCCACTTTTTATAGTTATTAAATGACTATGTGAGCATAAAAATGTTTCATTTTAAAATTAATTAAAATTTACCTGAAAGTTTCTAGGCTGTCTATTAGAAATTGGTTTTGAATAACCGCCATTGTAATCAGTATCCAAACCTTCTCTCGGTCGATTGGTTCTTCTGTAATTTTTTACCGCCTGGTGGTCAAAATGATCATCGTCGTAGTCGCCATCGTCATCATACCGATTTCTATCCATTTCGTCGTCGTCGGAATAGTGACTTCGCGACCAATTGCAAGAGTCTCTGACCGCCGCTCGGATCATGGGCATTGCGTTTTCTTTGCGCTGTCGTTCGAGACGTTTCTTTAGTTCCGATCGCTGCTCGTCGATCCGCTCTTTTTCCAGCATTAGGAACTTTTCTTTGGCATCCTTGAATCTCTCCCGCGGGGATTCTCGGACTGTAGACCGATTTGGAGACGGTGTCCTCTGTCTGATTTCTACGGGCTTTTTCCTGTACTCGGGCGCGGTCAAGGGCGTTGGCGCAGCGTTCTTTGCAGCTTCGCTGTTTCTAGGTCTCGGCTGGACCAGCGCAACGTTACGATCTGAATATTTTTCTCTCAGATTTGGTGCGATATTGTTGTTATGATTATTAGTAAAGTTTTGCCGTTTAGCATTTGGAACGTTGACGTGTTGTTGGACTTCTTGTCTCCCATTGTAATAGTCTTTTTCTGGCGATGTCACTGGGCTAGTGCTACTGTCCACGCCACTGTCTTGTCTCCTAATTCTGGGTAACGGATGGTCATTCGTAGGTTTCGCAAACAATGGTTCTTCTAACGGACTAGCGTTCCAGTCGTCATCTGAAAAATATATTTAAGTTGCTATATTAAAGATGCGTGTTGCATAGTTAGATAGGTTGTAGGTATATCTGAATGAAATAATTATTCGTTTGTATTATAACTATTAATAATTATAGGTGTCATCGCTATCATTATTCACTCAACACGTGGAAAATTACTATATAGCTTACGAAACCGTTTAAGGACAACAAGTGAGATTAAAAATTGTTATTATAATTATTAGACTAGGTAAACTAGTTTAACAACCCGGTCGCTTAATATCTAAAATAAAATGCAAATATTTATGTAGGTTGCTTCAACAAAAATAATACAATACTTTAGGAGACCTTGATAATTATTTTTATAAATACAATTTATTTATTTATGCCTATAATACTATAAATAGATATAATAAACTTCCAGTAAAGATAGTTAACGCATATTATTGTAATTATTTTAGAGTTTATAACGTGACTAAAATTAAATAAAAAAATGTCCATTTAACAGAATATACATTAATATTAATTGGTTTATTTTACATATTATAATATAGCTGATAAAAATAATTTTAAGGACGATTTAAACACGTTTTCTGTTACTATGAACAAGCCATAGGTACCAAACATGCATAATACGTGTTATATAAGCTACTCAATATTCTGCATAATTTCAAACCAACAATCTTCAAATATCTCTAACTAAAAGGAACTTTAAAAGTTGCTCTTATTATTCACAAAAATAAAATGTTATATTGGTGTTGTTTCGATTAACCGGTTTATTACGGTTTGCCTGGAAATCTAAAATTCCATATTTTGACCTCAAGAGATTCCTTTCTCTTGACGACGTCACCCAAAACACCTACCGAAGAAAAGTATATTATGAGCCTGCATAAATATTGTGTGATTATTACCTTTACAATAATATTCGCCTAATATTCGACCGCAAACAAAACCACCTATGCGGATATGATTGGTTATATACGCATCGAATTTGTTACAACTAAACATATAGTTATGTATAACATTATATTGAACTCGGGTTACGCGCATCGATAGATAAGAACAGTTGTACTCGCTGTTTGTGTTTACACTATACATTTACAATATTTGTGGCAAAACAATTGTAGTTATAATTTAATCGTCTATCCGGCACAATTCACACGGTTTTTTATTCAGCCACTGCGAGAGGGCATGAGAAAGAGGTCAGATTACGTATGAATTGGCGGTTCGCCACGAAACAAAATCGTACACCAAAAGCCACGGAATTGTATTGAACTACAATGTACTATACTATTATTATTTATTATACTGGGCGCAGTGTATACCTATGTTTTGTACAGGCCCCTGTGCATATTTTTACGTGGATATTGGACCTATGAAATTGGTCCTCTATACAAAGATGACTTAATAACCCATAGCTACCAGCTATATAAGTTGCTACAGTTTTAAATTGAAATTACTACAAACACGGCCGTAGACTGGTGAGGTATAATGCAGCAATGGGGTGACTGTCTATACCTCTAAACATACTGAAGGCGAATGCCTCTCCCTTTTAAGAAACTAATTATATCATCAAAAAAGTATTTATTAGTAGTTCAATTTTATTCGGTGAAACACAACTATGTTAAAATGATTAATTATATTTACGTATAAAAAAAATAATCGATTAAACTCCTATTGTCTTGTATTCATTGTTGTTATAACAATCAGAATTATAATTAGTGATTATATATGATTACAGTTTGATGATAGTCGGTTTTCCTATTCGTGATTTGTGAAAATTTTAAAGGACACCCGTGTTTAAATATGTATAATTATTATAAATAGAATTTGTCACCAATGAAAATCACCAAATGACACCGATGCTTATGTAAAGATAGCGTATACAAGATAATCTGAAGGGCAGTAAAAAAATCAAACTTGAAATTACATGTTCGTTCTCTGTCTAAATCATTACTATTTCGGTGACCAAATTAGAGAGAGAGAAGTGGATAGTATTGGATAATATTTTAGGCACAAACAAAAAATATAATATAACATATAATTTCTATGAGGGAAGACATTATGACTTTCCTTCTCGCCCCCCTTAACAAGTAAATTATAAAATGGTCTAGCTATGGGTTTTATATATATATATAACTCAATTAATGTTAAGAATTTTTTTTTCATATAGATTTTCTAACTTGCGTAAAGCATCGATAGTAATATTAAAATGAAATTTTGATTTAAATTTAAATTTCATATTTCCGTAAACATTAAAAATAAAATAATAATAATAATAATAATAATAAGAAAATCACTATGAACCATTGTTTTATAATGATACATAATTGATATAATTTTATAAACATGTCTTGTTAATTAGATAATTATATAGTCTAAATAGTTGTATACCGGAGATTACTAAAAATGTGTATGGAGAAAGTGCACCAGATGAATTTTACTGAAGTATGCTCCGGGCCACAGACCGTTATTCAACTTGGCATGCAGTAATGCATACTTGTGTTTCTTTTTACAATCGATATTTCTGTAATGATTATTTCACTATAATAGGCGGAGAAACGTGAAGTCAACAGTTTATATTAAAATAAAGCAAAAATTAATTACGCACGAGGAATGAGGATTAATGAGCGCATACGGATTGCCGTATTGGTGTGTATATCATAATGTGTTTTTTATATGAATATTATATTTATTATACATACACACGATAATGCGTAATATTTCTGTTGTATGACATGACGTGTACTCATACTGTGGCTTTATTTTGTTTGATTTGACGGTGCAGGAAACGCACAGGATATGTGTTTACGAATATAAACATAAATTATAAAAAAAATATCCTCAACATTATATTATTACTGTAATTCGTAGTAAATAGTCATGCAGTCAAATGACAATCGATAATATACAAACATATATAATCGATAATGTATGGTCTGCGCTGTTCGGCCGTCGTCTTCGGACTAGGATAAGGCGATTTTCATCGTATCGGCGACCTCCGTGATTCGGACAGCTCGTCTATATAACACGACATAATAACTATCTTGGCGAAGAATCGTGCTGTGTGAAAGTCTTGCGCTGGGGCGCTATCACAGCTCTCTTTACCAACTACCAAAAGGCATTCAGGAACAAAACAAACACCTACCTGTATATTGTGGTCCCAACAGGAAAAGGATAATATAATACATCAGCAGTATTCTGTTGAATATCCTAGCGCGTATAATGGTACAACAATATGTTATAAAAGACCGAAGTCGAATGAATAGCCGGTTATCGGGTCTGTGGCACGCTCTATGCGGTATGCAGAACTCAACTGTGTGAGGAGGATTTAATCTCCTTTGCGTTTATTATGTATATTATTATTATGTTACGGACAATGTGATCCGCGTTGGTCAGTCTATGGTGTTTACTTTGTCCGGCGTTTTTGGGAAACTCATTAAAATATACTATTTCACCCGGGCAGCTGGGTAATACGTTGCCCGGTTAAAGTAAACTTTGAGAGAGTGGCAACTTTTATTTAGAAAAAAAAAATAATTAAACCAAAATGCCATTTTATTAAATAATCAACTTGATATTAATAGCGATATATACTTTATAACGTTTTCTGGCATATGTTACAACTGACATAGTGACATTGCTTACAGAACTATAAAAAATACTCAATATAGTCAAATATGAGCTATTGAAAATGTACTCAAATACTAATTGATAAAATATATTGTATTTGACAGTTAAAAAATATAAATAAATAAATAAATAAATCTTCTAACACTTACAATACAATTTTCAAAATTCAAAAATTTATATTTATTTTATTATGGTCCATAAAGTTACTTATTGATACCTAATATCGAAAAGAGAGGAATTTTCAAATCAGTTGAGTCTTAAATGAATGAGAATAATTGAATTAATCTCGATTTTTATAAATACAACAAATTGTAAAATTGTTTGGATTTCACACTTTTTGGTTAATATAGTCATTATGGGTAGCTAATACAAATGTTTTTAGTAAATCATGTTAAAAGTATGGCCGCATTAATTTTATATTATGTTAAAAAAAGCTTCATTAAAATATTCGCGATAAATTTTGAATTTGAGCTACTGCAGACTTTCCAATTAAATAACATAGGTACTGTAAGTTGACTTTGTTGCGATTACGTCAAGGGTAATCAATGAAAATAAATTCTGGTGAAGGGGAGATCTAGTTTTTTTTTATATATTGCTATATACCTAAGCAAGTAATTTGTAGAGATAATATAAGTATTAAATATAATAGCAAAACCACAAAATTATAATTTGTCTATTTAAGTACTTATATCCATATAGTATAGTTACCAAATTATCTATTCATTACATCATAGTTATTCATATTATTCGTACTTTATACAAGAAACAACATGAAAAACAAGAAAATACTCAGTTTCAAATAATTATTTACTCTTTTTTTTACGTTTATTGTTATTATTGCCTAGGCATTAAGTGTTATTATTATTATTATTATTAATTATTGTGTGGACGAAAAATAAAAATGAATAGAAAATATTTAGTGTAATACTAATTATTATACTATATTGGGTATTGGATAAATAAATCGAAAAATAAATTCTGGAAAGATCAAGTTCCCTTACGTTGATTACTATACCTAAACCTAACTTTATTAGTTAACTACTAACTATATTAAGTGGAGTGACCAAGATAGGACTAAAATGTCAGATAAAGTCCATCCCAACATGGGCCATGTATATATGTACATATACTATTTAGTATTTTAAGTCTTAAGTATTAACTAAATCTTAGTGGGTGGTAGCTGACAAAAATGTAACAATTATATTTTATCGGTAAGCATCATACATCACAAGGATGATTATCCAAAAAATCCTAGACTTGTAGGAGAAACCACAGGTTTTATGTAAAAAGTGAGACTAAACAAATTTATGATAATTACATTATTACATCCTTATTAATTACCTAATTTTACCAATTAAACTGTATAATCAAATCAATAAATAATGATAAGTAAGACAGAACAATGTTTGAGCACATAACAATTGATAGATATATATTTTTACAAACTAGTTTTTAACCAGTTATTATACACACATGTGCTGCAGCTACGCGAATTTACGAATGCCGATTATAACTTATAGGTATACGAGTATATAAATATATAATATAATAGAGGTATCTAATTGAATATTATTTCACAGCGTTGTGGAATATATCCAGTATATACGCATAATTTACGATTTCCTAATATAATTACAAATAAATAAGTGTTCGAATTATTTCTTAGCGGATCGTAATTTTTAAACATCACATAAATATAAATATTATAATAGGAACTAACATACGTTTAACGTATTATTAAAAACTATTGATCTATACATAGTAATATACATATAAAATACATTACTTTCGTGAGTAAAACATAGAAAATTATAAAATATTATAAAGCCCCACAGCCAGGATTACGCGATGAGAAATAAACACATTTGCACAATCCTACAGCAGTAGAAGCCATTTCATCATCCACATTAAAAACAAAATGTATAGGGACACGTATACCTATATATAGGTACCATACCGTGTATAGTTTACAGTACCTACATATTATATTATATTATGTACACAATTTATACTCGAGTAAATCTTATTTCGTATGCGTAGACTAATGATATATTATGTGGACACTTAAATACCTCGATACACATATAATATATTGATTATCATACGTATACAACGCACAGCAAATAGGTCATCAGCTATATATTCTGTATAGGAACCACCTCGGGTTAGCAGTTATAAACCAAGATAATATATCTTGGACGGTGAAGTTTCTACTTCTCATCGTGTTAATATTCATGTTTTATTATGTAGACACGAAAATGACCTCTGATACAACAACCTTCTAATAAATAGTGAAATTTAGAAGCGCAGCGTAATTTATATGTCAAGTAAACAAACAGAGTTTGTCAGAACAAACTTCTTCTACAATAATAAAATCTTAGATTACTGACAATGTCTTCATTGTTTTAAATAGCATCTAGGGCAATATAATTCTGTTTGTTTAAAATGAATACATATTTTTTAATTTCCTATAAATACTATATATAATAAGATAGGTTAGGATTATGTAAATAAACATTATTTTTGTATAGATTCAGTACCTACGTCCCACATTTTCTGTATCACTTCTATTATCTCTGTGAGACTTATGACTTATGACTTATCAGTTATCAGTATAATATTTAGATTGTTTTTTATCAACAGTAATCAGCTATAAGCAAATCTCAATTTCATGACGTAAGTTCCTTATAGATTACTGTCGAAAAAAAACCGCATTCAAATATATTGATTTGCCACGGAGATAATTAGTTTGATACGGTACATAATATTATATTCCTTAAAAATAAACACGTT
The DNA here is from genome assembly GCA_008528875.1 of Aulacorthum solani. Taxonomy (NCBI): domain Eukaryota; kingdom Metazoa; phylum Arthropoda; class Insecta; order Hemiptera; family Aphididae; genus Aulacorthum; species Aulacorthum solani. The sequence goes on from PVMI01080356.1 coordinate 7,726, forward strand.
CAAAGTAAATTATATGCTAATTTGGTACACAATTGGGTAATATTATTACATAAATTAGTATTACCTATAATTTAGTTTAAAAATCTTATATAATAAATATAAAATAAGTGCTGATGTTTTTTTTTGAACTGAGTGTCTCAAATTCTTACGTCGTTTTACGCATGGTCTGGTTAGGACGGGTCGATAAAATAGTATTTTAAATTGTTGAATCATGTGTCCGTAGTTTGTACCACCAAAAATTAACTTAATTTTTTTTAAATGTTGACCACTATTTTTCAATGGATTCTAGTAGTTTCTGTAAAACATCTGTGTAGTTTAAATCATCAATTTTGGTTCACTAGTTTGTGTAGTATATACACTCCAAAGTTTATTAAATTCATTGATATAATTGTAAAACTAAAATAATTGGAACAAAAAATAAGATATTTGTGTAGAGTATCTATGATAAAGATTAATGAAATATTTTTTGAATTATTCGTTAGCTAACTGTGTTTATAAAAAGTTGAATTAAAAGATTGCTTAAGAAATAGTAATTATATTGCATTTTAAAAAAACACTTAACACACCAGAATCCATTAATAAATAAATAAAAATTGATTTTAACACTCGAAATAGAGTTGATTGTAAACTGACAACAATTTCATAAACAAAGTTGATTTTGCTGTTAGTACAATCATATGTGATTAAAAAATGCAGAACTGTTTAAGCATTTGCTCGTTGTATTGCCTGAAGTCATTACCTAATAAAAACCATGAGTGTGTAACATAATATGCGAAACTCCCTGTATTTTAAGTTTTTTTTTTTAATAATAGTCTGCAGCACATAGCCAAACAGAAACGATTTTCATCTTCTAAATAATTAATTTAGTTTCATTAAAATACATTTTAAAACCATTTAAATTTGGTGATTGTTTCAGAACAACTGGTGGACTTAAATAAATAACTGTAGACTGTACTAGCTGGTAGTATAGGCAGTATATGGATATTAACAATAATAATATGATGCATTAGGTATACATTATTCTTTATTACATAAAATAAGCGATTGAAAAATAAATTTAAATGATTCATAATTATTATGGAAATTAAAAAATTATTATCACCAGTAAGTCTGTGCTGTAATATATATATTGAATGCAGATGGCAGAGTTAAAGTAAATTTTAGTAAATTAAAATAGGAGTTGAACAAATTTAATACGTAAATACTTATTTCGAATGGAAATCAACTACATCGTTACTCAATAATATTTCTATTGCCGTATACGACATAGGTCATTGATTTTTAAGATTTATGCATTTCTTACGCAATACTATCGTTGCCAATTCATTACCTATATTGGCTGTATATACCTATTAGAATTACGAAGTACACGCTCGCAGCTCGAATACTTCGGAAATTTACCTCACTGTTTAATAAATTACTACTTGTCTATCCAATTGTAAGATTACAAAATCGCATGCACAAGACGTATATATACCTATAATGTCTAGCATGCATATGCCTACGAGCCCACCGAGTTCTGTTTCAGACAAAAACGAATACCGTTATATAGATACAGTATCCACAGGCATCAGGGACTTGTTAGATACTTTAAATTGTATAGTTTAAAATGAGTCGTACATGAATCTAGAATCTGTAGAGTTATCTTTAAAACATGTTTTTGTTTGAACGACTCGCCCGAGATGACCTGCAAATGACCGAATGATTAGTGGTTTTATGAATTCGAACACAGGTCTGGTGTTATATTCTAACACTTCTAAATCCTTAGCGCAAAATCAACATTCAAGCGTGAATAACATTGACGCTCGTATAATATAGTAGTACTTGAACCGACTCCAAATTTCTAGGTAGGTATGCGTGTGCCAATAATAAAAAAAAAATGATTTATTACGTATTGAGTACACCTATATTATAATACACATAACTGTTCAAATTTCATCGATGGATAACGCTTGGATATAAGTGATAGTGTATAATATTGTAAGCAGTGGAGGTCTGATTAAATGATGTAATTAAACGTGCATTAATTTAAAACGAAAATAAAACTTATGTGGAAAAATACTTGGCGAAGGCCCCGCAGGTAGGTATGATATTACCTAAACATCGTGATGATTTTTTTTTCTCGACGAAAGACACTCGTTTTCTGTTAATTAATTGCAGTTAATTATTATTTTATACAATTCTTAAAAACGAATGATTTATTACTTATTTATACTTATATTTATAAATTAAATTGAAACTAAAATCTACCTAGTTCTTACACGTATCATAGCAAATAGTACGTATTATGGTTCTAAACGACGCAATTCGTAAAGCATGTCAAATATCACACACAATGAATGCAATCGTATACCTGTGCAGCATATAATATTATGCACCGGTGCCTGAAGTTGTCCCGTCTAGGACGAGGTCCTGTGCGTGAACCGCGCACATATTATTATTATTATTGTTATTGTACCTACCAGTCGGTGCTACATGATGTAAATCCAAAAACCGGTTTCTTATTTGTCATCCTGTTACACCCACAACGACGTATGCAGCACCGTTAAAACGTAGGTACATAATATACAAATATATATATATATATATAATATTTATACATTCATCTAGGTATTATTATTGTTATAAATTATAATGATGACGATGTACGCCTTTATAATAATTATTATACGCTTATGCCCAATATATATAATGTATACCTGTGTGTACGTCTCTTTTACAATTATTATAATAAAAAAGTGGAAAATAAACTCACTCTCACCGTAATAATAATCATAACAAGACTGTGTACGTGTCGATTAGAAAACGCGCCGCCATGTATCGCGACTATCGAGACGAACCAATGAACTGCCATTATCCACCATAATGTACCTAATATTTTATTATTTTTACACTTTTTACCTCAACATAATAGTATTATGATTTTTGTGTGTATAGTGTGTCCGTTTAATAAACTAATATAGTATACTAATGTAGACATTATCGAGACGTTAAGAGAACAATAATCCTGAAGAATTTGTGTGTGACCTGCGGGGAGAGGGAAACTCCGAGACGTTTATTGTGGAATGCATAACAGCTGTGTAAAACGTAGACATAGCAGTTTTACCAAATTAAGACGGACGAGAAGAAGTGAATGAACGTTCAAGGTCGATGTAGCTGGTATTTTTTTCAGCGCCTAACTTCAAAGGAAATACTCAGTCACAGTCGGTTGACTATTGTCGCTGAATTATCTATATAGAACTATAATACATAGAAGTGTGTACCCAGACATAATTTATAGATGTGTACTGTGATGTAGCTAAAATCTATATGAGAATATGATCACTACGGAAGTACCTACTTATGCGCCATTTATTTTTGGGCAGAAGAGATTCACCGTACAAATTGACAACGACCGAGAGACGAAAAAAAAATGAAATAATAGACATCGAGTTCACAGAACGTACAGAGTATATTAAAATAATTCTTCATTGATACATGAAGATGTTTAATAATATTGTTCTTGTGGTATAATAACATTAT
>PVMI01080370.1:0-15996 GCA_008528875.1 Aulacorthum solani
CCGGATATAATCAAGTATTTTATGTAGATAATGTTTAAGATGGGCGCATATTATACACTCGACAAGACGACAAATAGGTAGCACTCGAATCTTTCATGAATTCTAACAATAAACAATATGTATTAAGTTATATCAGTGTGGATCGTATTTTATACATAACAGTTCCTGTGAACTAAATGAATATCCAATAAAATAATAATAAATAAATAGCTTATGAAAAATTAAAACACATTTTTATAAGTTTTAATTTTGAAAATCTAGGAGGATTGGCGGTTGCAGTTCCGGGTGCCCTTAAAGGCTACTCGGCCATCTATAACTTATATGGTGGTGGCGTGAGTTGGGAAACGTTGTTTGATCCAACCATAAAAATTTGTGAAGAGGGTATAACTGTCAGTGATCATCTAGATTTTAGCTTGACGGTTAAAAAAGAGTTGATTCAGAATGACACAATGCTCAGGTATAACATAATTATAATTGCCTACGTTATATTACTATTTAAATACATGATAAGGTATCATTTCTTATATAAAAAATCTTTTTTTTTTTTTAATCAATATTTAAAAACATTCATTGACCTATTTTTATTTTTAATTGACCAACAATTATCTTAAATTAAGATTCAAAAATGTGCCTACTTGAAATTTACACATTAAAATAAATTGATTGTATAGTTATATAAAACTTAATAAAATAAATCGTTGGTCATTTTTATATAGAAACATTTTTATCGATGAAAACAGTGGACACTTGAAGACAGCTGGGGATACATACAAGTTACCAAAGTTAGCGGAAACCCTGAAAATAATAGCAATAGAAGGTGTAAAAGCCGTATATAACGGATCGTTAACATCTAAATTAGTACATGATTTAAGAAAAGCCAACAGTATCATCACAAATAAAGACTTAGCTGATTATAAGTAAGTGTACCTAGTAGGTACTTAACTTGAATTTAATAATATTGTCTGTCTCGTTGTGGTATTAGGTATATTTAAGAAATTCAAAGATTATTTTCAAATTGAATTTTTAATACTTACATATTAATTATCTACTCAAAACATAAAATAAATTTCAAACTAATATTTTTTAGGGTTGAAATCGAAGAATCTTTTTCGGTTAACTTAAAAAGTGGACATACAATACATATGGGACCGCCACCTGGTTCTGGTATAATATTAGCCTATATTCTCCGTATATTGGACGGCATTTTACCCGCACCTGATGTTGGTTTAGACGAACATCGGTTAGTAGAAGCTTTTAAATTTGGGTATGGTGAACGATCCCATTTAGGAGACCATCAGTTCGTAAACGTATCTGAAGTATGTAGTTATGCGTTTGGTTATATAAATGTGGTAAAATTAATATTATAATTATTTATTAATTCGTTTTATTTTTTAGATTTACAATAAAGTAAGCTCAGATAGTTACATTGAGAGTATAAGAAATAAAATTCTTGATAATTTCACTTCGTTGGATCCAAGATACTATGGGGGTGATTTTTATACACCAGAAGACCATGGGACGGCTAACATAGTCGTAACCGATTCGATGGGAAACACTGTCGTATGTACTAGTACAATAAATACATTGTAAGTATGAAGTTGTGCATTTCAAAAATGTATTACTGATAGAAACCTTTTGCTTTGATTAACATGTTAAATTTATTTCATATTAGTTTTGGAAGTGGTTTCATGTCACCTAGCACTGGCATCGTTTTCAACAATCAAATGAACGATTTTTCTTCTCCTGGAGTTACAAATTTTTACAAAATCCCATCATCACCAGCCAATTACATAAAACCAGGCAAACGTCCAATGTCTTCAATGTGCCCGACTATATTTACTGACGCAAATGGTGACTTTGTTCTTGGAGCGGGAGCAGCCGGAGGATCTAAAATCACACTCACTACAGCATATGTAAGATTTATATTTCCATATTATATATTTTATACTTTATTTTTTATTTTTTAAGATTTGATTTAAATAATTATAAATATTACGATTGACCTTGTTAGGTTTTACCTTCACATAGGATTTTTAGTCTACTGGATACCATAACAATACATTTTTGACTAAAAATATTTTTTACGAATATTTTGGACTGGATTCATAAAAAAATATGAATATTATATACTTACCTAATTATTATTTGATCGTTATGCGTTTAATATACAAATCTGCTTCTGTAGCAATGTGCTGTAATAATGAGTAATAATATTACATAGCATGAATCGTATAATAATCGCGTATTGTTTTGGTATATTACTTTAATCCACTAGGTATTCGAGTATATTTAAAAATATTGTTTTGGATTAGGCATCAAATAAAAGATGCAACATTCTTGATTTATTTTGTATTTTAAAAATACTTATAGGTCATAACCCGAGAGCTTTCAAAACTAAAATTACATTTTCATTTTATTCATTAAAATTTTACTAACTTATGCTCTTGAATTTAAAATATTTTAAAGTTTAAACTAACATATTGTTTAGCTATTTTAAAATGTGTATACTTAACTATATTTAAAATTTATAGAATTAAATGTAGTCATAAAACTACTGAAGAATTATTGAGTATTTTTAAAAATTCATAGACCTCCGTTGTCTTTTAAAAATTATTTAATAGACTCTATAAATATATAAATAGCTATGAATTTTATTTTGTTCCCAGATGGCTGCCCATAAATTATGGTATAATAATACGTTGAAAGAAGTATTGGACAAACCTAGAATATACCACCAACTTGTACCTATGGAAATTCGATATGAATACCGTACGACTAAGGTAAAATCAGTATATTATATTAAACTATACAATATTATGTAACCTACAAAAGATTATTAAATCAAAATTAACTATTTTTGGTGTTTAGAACGTTGTACAAAAACTTATAGACATCGGCCATCCAGTAACTAGGATTAATTATACTCAAGGTTCAGCAGCATCGGCTATTAGTAGATCCGCCACAGGAATGATCGAAGCTATGTCAGATTTCCGACGGCCAGGAAACACATCAGGATATTAATACGACTGTATATTAATTGATTAATTTCAATATTTTTTTAGTTTATTCTAAAAGTTTAATCTCAAACCATAATCATGCAAGTTATGCAAGATATGTGATCTAAAGTATTTATAATTATTTTCCATGAAAATGTTGAAATGTATATCTACTTATATTATTATATCAATAAGTTCTACTAAATATGCTTATTGGTTGTGCTTTTGATTATGTTAATATGTTCTTTCTATACGTATGTATTTTTGTTGCTAAATATATTATTATATATAAGTGATAAACATCGTGCACTTACTTGCAGTGTATTATCACCTATCTCCAATAATAATACTACTGATAATATTACTTCAAATTCTAATCCAATTATGGATATACACAATTTGGCGTAGTTAATGTTTGCGTTAAATTTTTCGAAATAGCTAATGATTTTTTTGTCATGAGATTAAATTACTTACTTTTATTGTCAGAAACTAATCAAGCATAGTCTTTTGCTCAAATTTAGAAGACACAATTAACTTTCATTGATTAGAGCTAGAAACTCAACAAATGTACTGTCTTTTAATTAATAATGGTATTCAGAATACATAATATATTGGCTTAATTATTTTTAACTAAGATGCTCGTACTATTTTAATAGTATTATAGTATTAAATAGCATTTATATTTATGTGTAAAAATAAAATATATCTTAAAAATAATTCAATTACAATTGAAAAATAAAAAAACTACCTTTAGAATTCATTTTGCTGACTATAATTATACTATAATTTATAACTCGTCATTGCGCAGGTCGCTGTAATGGATACCTTAAATTATAATTTATAATTTTAGTGCTCATTGTGATCAGTGGTGATCATTGTGTACGAAAAATGATTCTGATATTATTTTGAAATATTTATAAATAAATAATTAAAATTAACTAAGTACCATAGAAGTACAGAACAGCGTGAATAGGAATAAATACCTTAAAGTTTCTATTAATATTCTGAAAATGTTATTGTATTAGAAAATAATAACCAACAAAAACACTCCTCTAAACTCCGTGTAAAAAAGAATTATACGAAATTCTATCACAAGTTTTAGAGCTGTTTTTGCGTGCTGTATTGCCTATGTGTGCATTTTAAGGAGCTCTTTTCTTTTTATACTTCTCAATCCTGCCGGGTCGTTGAATAAACGTACATAATGGTGAATAGTTTGAATTTTTTTAGGTTAACATTTTTGAAATAACAAAATGATATTAAAAACTTAATACATTATGGGAAAATTTATTATTTTTCGTTTATATAATATCCAATTTTGTAAAAAAAAATTGTAACTATGATGTATTTTCGATATTTTAAAATAAAACGTATGTGGGGGACCATGTATTACATTTTTAAAATTTAGCAAAAAAAAAAATATTAAAACATTATAATTTTTATCAACATTTATGGAAAAAAACTAAAATGAAACAATTAACAAACATTTCAAATACCTATAAATAGCTTAAAATTATTTTGAAAATGTCATAGGGTAAAAAATTATAATTTAATTAGTAGTGAACGTTCCAAATGTCCACAACTAATATTTTTTGATGATAAAATTAATTACTTTTGAATAGATCGTTATTACAAGTTTCAATATCTAATGTCGTCAAAATTTTAACTTCTATGGCTTATAAAAATATATGTGGATTTTATATATTTTTTAATTCTAGTAAAGAAACTATAATATGAGGAATCTTGTATTTTAATTTTAAGCCTAATCCAACAAACAATGAACATTCAATGAATATGGTTTAAATATTCAATCTTTTCCATGAATGATCAGAATAAATAATTCATATTATTCAAGAGATTTCGTAAGAGTATTTAAAATACAATATTTTTTCATATTTATTTTATAAATTATTCTTCTAAAAACAATTGTTGACCTCAACATTTTAGAGTAATTATTTTTTAATGCATATTTTTTAAAATAAGTGAACCATATATTTATAGTGAACTATAAAAGTGGACCTGATAAGACCCATCACAGTTAAAGAATATACAAAATACAACACATAAACAAAATATTCTATAAATATATAAAATTACACAATAAATTGATTCATAAAATATTACAAAAAATAATTCGTATTAAGTGTTCTAGGTTTATTTTGTATATATAACAGAATATTTAATAAATCAAATGAATTACATTCTTGAAAATGATATTGTTATTTGCAAGGATTATCCATACAATATTAAAAGTTAAAACTCGACGCAAATGTGCATGTTATGCTATCACATTTAATGAATATTATGACATAAAAATTAATATTCAAATTCTAATAAGTATTAATTATCAATCATTTTTTAAAACTTATTGACTTTTTGTTATATAAATCTTCAGTCAATCAAATTTATATTTGAGCAATAAATTGAAAAATAGACTTATACATGATATTATAATATTTAGTACTTCCATTTTAACACCCATGACATGGGTATCACGTTATAATTGAATACAATTTATTTTTATTTTCTAGTTTTGATGCAACTAAAAATTTTTACAGATATTATTTAATTTATTGACACATTGGTTCTACATTAGTCACTTCAGCTATTCATATTAATTAGACATTAGTATATAATTGTAATCGAATTATGTGAGCTCAGCTTGCACGATAGTATTAATAGATATTTAAAATAATTGGTTTTTATCTCACTGCAATAATTTGTGTATGATAACTATGAAGTCTGTTATAATGAAATAAAAATAACAATCATATCAGCGGGTCAACTATTATGTCTATGCCATGGTATAGTATAGATTTAAAACGTATACGGTTACCATATCTTCTTATAAACCTACTAACCGTATCCTTGTAGCACGTTCAAGATATTTTATATTTGTCAAAGAAAATTAAAGAACTATGACTCATAAGAGTTAATAGTTAACTCTTTAAAAACAAAATTCTTATGATGTTAAATACAATAAATACCTATTTCATTCTATGGAACATCACTGTCGCAGATTAAAATAGTAGTATACAATCAAGGTAAAATATTATTATTTATATTTAACTTAATAGTTTCACAATATTCGGTTATTCACAAATTTTAAATTAAAAAATTATGGTTAGTTTGGGGACGTATTTTAAAAATTAAAAATGTATTTTGTTTTCAACATAAAACTAAATAATGGAATTTAGATAAAACATAATTTAAAGAGTCGTTGAGCAATCTGGATAAAAAAGGAAAAGTATATATCTAACCACCGGTCTGCTGTATAGTAGGAATCAAAACGTGAGCCTAGTCATTGAGGAGGTCACTTTAATAGAAGTGTTTAATTTGAACTTAATGATAAATTATTGCATTCGAAAAACTATTTTGATTGTTAAACTAGTTTGGTGATTTTAGCCTATTATCGCATATTATTGTCGTATAAAATATTGTTATTAAATATTATAGTAATTTATTTAACTTTTAGTAATACGGTAATAGACAGTAGCATAAAATAAATTTAAATGTTTTGAAAATGTACTTGTGTATATTATTATAAAATATGATAATATGCGTTGGATTCGTATATAAGGTTCAAATACAAATATTTTTCAATTTCTACCAAATAACTAACCATTGTCTTTTGTTTAGTATTGAATTTTATCAAAATGTTAAATTAAAATTTCTATAAAAAAAAAAAATCATTTTTTTTTTGATTTAATATGAAACACTTGTGACAAACTTTGTATTAAATTTTCAAGCCAGCCAAATAAATTAAACAGCAAATATTTCTAACTACAGAATAGCTTACACATTTTCATGAGTTTAATTAATTTCGTCTAAATTTGAACTTAAAATGCTTATAAAAATTGTTTTCTATGTGTATCTAATATTTTTGATCAACTTATGAGGAACCTTGTACTTATTACGCTTATAAACTTTTTAACTACATTTATAGAAATAAAACTAAAAAGCAACGAAAATATAAAATATTTATTTACCTCTTTATTATATTATATACCCATTATCCAATGGTTAAAGTGCCAACAATTTGAGAGGAGACTATAGCCGCCAAAAGTTAACAAGCATTCCCGAGTTCTTACCAAAACCTATATCAAACCAAACGGTTTTAAGAAGTCCGAGAGACCTAAACCTCCATCTTTGTTTTCATTCACACACCTTTATTTATAAAAAAGTTTATATTTACTGGTTGTCAAACAAAAAATGTTTTGACTAATTCCTTCATCGTATTTTAGTCACATAGTTAAGAGTAAAATTAATAAGTACCTACCTATACACTTATAGGTATAGTCTTAGTTTTCGTTATCTATACGACTATATTGTTTTAAATTGTAATATCTATTTCACAACAAGTGAATGAAAGTTGTAAGACACACGCGAGTGTGAAGTGAATATTTAAATCAGAAGTATTACAAGGCATCCACAGACATTTTATAACAAATGTGTTCTATCTGGTTTATTATATTAATAAATAAGTTACATAATTTTCGGTTTAAATTCTGTTGCACCTATGTAGAATCAAGTTGAAATTGAACCGATGAAGTTGGTTGACAAACGGTCTTAATTATTAACTATACAATTTAAGTAAGAACTAAGAATACACATTTTTATTTTAGTTTTTGAAAAATATTTGGACGATACACCGTGACATGGCTATATCCAGGTACGTACTGTTTATTTAAGTTTGAATTAGCTAATTATCTCACCAGCTATTATTGCATATTATACTTATACCATACAATTTTGAAATTCAAGTGTATATACTATAGTGAAAATATTACCTATTTAATAGCACGGATGTACCTACATATTATAACTAATTTAAAAAAATGTATTGCTCATTAAAAAATAATGCTATTACACTCAGCTAATGACAAAAAAACAAATGTTTATTCAACTGATGTCAATTCAGCGTAAGTAAATCAGACCAATTCTCTGGTCTATTTCGTTTTATTTATAGTAAAATGATTTAATAAAACCATTTTACTGACATTAAAACTGAATTTAAAGACATAATCGTATATTATTTTACATAATTATAATATTATTAAAATTTGTATTGAATTTCGTAAATTAAAAATTATACCAACAAGCATTCCAAATAATTTATATAATATAATCACGGAAGTTTATCGTTTAAACGGAAAGATACTAACTGTTTCTTTTTTCAGATTGCAATCGAATCGTTGCCTTGTTCTGGTAGGATTGACGATATCGATAGCTGTAGTTTCACTTTTGGTCGTATTCTCGCAACATGACGTCGTAAACGAAATCTCCGACCCGGAATTCGAGTTGCCCCCGTCGAGTATGCCGTTGGGCTTGTACAGCAAAGTCGGAGTAGTATCAAACGGCGGACCGTGTGCACAAATCGGAGTGTAATTATTATATGCATTGGCTTTATACCTATAACGTGATTTTTTTATGCAGTGTCTTCAACCTTGTTGGAGTCAAGACCAATATTCATTTTTATTCATTTTTTTGGCACATATTTCAGAGAAAAAAATATAACTGATTTCAATAAATACCTACTGTGTTGTTGTCTCATATTATGTATATGTAAAAACAGATAAATCGTTAATAATGAATTCAGTGCTATTACTTTGATGCATTTATGTTCAATTCCTTTGCTTCGTAAAATCGAATGAAATACATTTTTACTATAATAATATATAATATTTTTTTTCTTCAATAGTAAAAAATATAACGATCCAATTCTAAGACTTGCGTAATTCCATAGTCAGTCCCACCAGTTGACAACCAATGGACAATAATGTGTTCAATAATATTATTAACATTAGTATGATTATTTTTCCAGCAATTAATGTAATTATATAAGTGCATAAAACATTTAAATGTTTAATGATTAATATTGTTAGTAAATATCGATAGAGTATACGCTTTTATTTGGTCTCTGTATTGTTTCTTAAAAGGGACGTGATGTCGAACGGTGGAAATGCCGTTGATGCTGCTATAGCTACGATGATATGCGATGGTGCTTTATGTCCTCAATTTAAGGGTTTGGGTGGAGGATTTTTAATGAGTATATACAACGCCACAACCAAGAAAGTAATGTCAATCGATGCACGCGAAACAGCACCAGCCGCAGCAACTACGAACATGTTTGTAAAAGAACCTATACATTCTGTATACGGTAAGTACCTTATAAACTCAAATTACAAAATCAATACTAAGCATATAAATTTCTGTTCATTATTTTAAAATTAAATTAATATTTTTAAAAATTACATATTAAATACGTGAGAAATTAAACATCTTATTTGCTATGATTTTATACATTTTTAAACTAAAAAATATGCAGGTGGTTTGGCGGTTGCAGTTCCAGGAGAACTTAAAGGCTATTCGACTATCTATAATTTATATGGTGGTCAAGTTCCATGGTCATCACTATTTGAACCAACTATACAATTATGTGAAGAGGGCATGCCAATCAGCAAAATTCTCGAGTCATGTTTAAAGAATAAAGAAAACTTAATCAAAAACGACCCAATGCTCAGGTACAATGAAATTATTTTTTATGCATACGTTTTTATGTGATTGTATAAACAATAAAATTAAAATAAATTATCAGACTAGGTATACAATGTTTATGGTTTTATACATCAACCATCAAAAGTTGTTAAAGATTTAAATAACATAGATTAAATTGACTTTCGAGGAGAAAAATAAAATTAAGGACATAATAGTATACACGGATTACATATACCAACTATTGGCCCTAGGCCACTATCATATCATATTTCAAATTCATAATTCAATTGAATTCTGAGCTTTCTGAAATTATATATTATTCGATATAACTAACCGATTTAGCGATTGTTATTAATTTATCATTTCCACATTTGGAGTAATCTATTATTGAAAAAAAAAAACATTTATCTCAGTTACTAACATAGGCAAGTTATAAATTGCATAGCTCAATAATTTCGGAATTTGTTTCTTAGGAAAGCTTTTTTCAACGAACACACAGGACATGTAAAGACAGCTGGGGAAATGTACACGTTACCAAAGTTAGCAGAAACTATGAAAGTCATATCAGCAGAAGGCGTAGATGCCATATACAATGGTTCGTTAACTACACAATTTTTAAAAGACATAAAAAGACTAAATGGGATAATCACAAAAGAAGATTTAGTCAACTATAAGTGAGTATGATGTTATGCTTTTATAAGCTTTCTAATTAATTTTAGTTTGTGGTAATATTTTTAATTATTTAAAAAATGTAATATTCTGTAGTTATGTGCTGTCAATTAAATTAACTGTATTCAATTGGAACAAAATTAAAAGTTATATTTTCAATCTTAAACGAATAGATTCCATTGTTAAAATAAACTAAATGATCCACAAACTAAATGAAAATAAATCTTTTCAGAGTTGAAATCGAAGAATCTCTTTCTGTGAACTTAAAAAGTGGTCATTCAATACACGCTGGGCCACCGCCTGGTTCTGGTATAATTCTGGCTTACATACTCAGAGTGTTAGACGGCATGTTGCCCGCACCCAGCGTCGGCTTAGATGCACATCGTTTGGTGGAGGCATTTAAATTTGGCTATGGTGAGAGAACCCATTTAGGGGATCACAAATTCGTTAACGTGTCTCAAGTATGTCAAATACATTTGTGACCATACGCATTTGAAGTTTAGTATTTACGAATTGTTGAAATTATTTTCGTAGATTTTCGATAAAGTGAAATCGGATAGTTACATAGATAACATACGTGGTCAAATATTCGATAATTTCACTTCGTTAGACCCTAAACACTATGGAGGTGATTTTGATATGCCAGAAAATCATGGAACTGCCAATATGGTCGTGATTGATTCAACGGGAAACGCCGTCATAAGTACTAGTACAATAAACACACTGTGAGCGTCAATCTACATGAATTACTCGATATTTATATTTTAACATACAATATTAAATACACGACTATTCGGTTCTTACCAATTTGGTTTTTATCTTAGCTTTGGTTGTGGTTTCACGTCTCCTAGCACCGGTATAATTTTGAATAATGAAATGGATGACTTTTCTACTCCGGGAGTCGTTAATTATTATGGTATTCCGTCTTCACCGGCCAATTACATAGAGCCCGGCAAACGGCCGATGTCTTCAATGTGTCCAACTATTATCACAGACAAAAATAAGGATTTTGTTCTCGCAGCAGGAGCAGCGGGAGGATCAAAGATCACTCTTGCAACTGCCTACGTAAGATTATTTTACCTTAATCCCTATGATAGTTATTTGGTTATAGATATCTGTTGTAATATTACCTTCGAATGCTCATAGAGTTCATCTCAACTTTATTTTCTCGTATTATACGAGTAGGTATACTGTTTTTGATTTTAAAGGAACATTAAAACATTATTTCACGATATTTTTTATCCTAAATTTGAAGGTATTAGATAAGTTATCATACTTATCACCATTATCAGTAGTAAGCTATAATACCTTTATTGTTTTATTGGCATACGATTATATTCGTGCGTAAACCACTGTTGAGCTATTTTTCTTATATTATATAATTAAATGTATTTTGGACGAACATTTTTATTGAAATCACGTGCAGCTAAGATGTGATTTTCTATGTGAGTTAATTTGAACATAACGTTTTTTATTGGGCTGTAAAATATTAATTATTGATTAAATTAAAAATGTCCTTCTATACTCATAATATCGACGTATATGAATCTTGAACTCGACACTCTTGTAGAGTATGCTTTTAACATCACAAATGTGATTGACATTTTATTGTAACGCTTATTATAGTTCTAATCTGATATATTTAAAGTCAATTTATTCTAATCCAAATTGCTTTTCTATAGATTTCAATATTGCAGCCTGTTTTAAAATATAATGTGATTCAAAATTTATATTACAGCCATTTTATCATATTGATATTTAAAATAGTGAAATATCTATTATGATTTCATAGTTTTATAATTGTTTAGTAGTGGTGGCGGGGGGGGGGTTGAGGGGTAAATTTTAGAAATTCAAGTGGTAATCTATACCTACTTGTTTTCATGTTTTACAAACATAATTTGAAGACATTTTTTAAGTAAACTTTAGTGAATGAACAACATTAATTAATACAAAACTCTATGTTGGAGAGCTATTTAAAAATAGTATAGGGTTATATTTGAATTTCTAAAGTTGAACCTCCGAAACCCTAAAATATTGTAAATAATTATAAAATTATGAAATCATAATAGATGTTTATAAATCAAAAAACTTTTGTATTTTATATTTTTCACTATTCTGAATACTTATATGGTAAAATTTCTGTAATATAATATTTGAATCACTCTGTATGTATGTATTTTTCTAGTATAATAAGGTATTACAAATAAAGTATTCGTATTGTAACTACAAGTGTAAGAGCTCTTAGTGATTGAATGAATAAGATAACCAAGTATTAACTTGAACTTAATTATGCTAATAAATATTAAACTAAATAATATTTCATTCTACATTGTACTTGATTTCAAATACTAAGATATTATTATTTTAAGGTATCTGCTCTCAAATTATGGTGCAATAAAACGCTGAAAGAAGTTATAGACAAACCAAGAATTTTCCACCAGCTTGTACCTATGCAAGTTCAGTATGAATACGGAACGACTAGAGTAATATTTAAATATAACATTTTTACATAATATTTTAATGATAATATTATTTATCACATTCTTTTATTGTGCAGGATGTAGTACAAACACTTAAAGATATTGGCCATCCAGTGATCCGTTTGACAAATGCCGCATCTTCGGCAGCAACAGCCATCGCCAAATCGGCTTCCGGAATGATAGAAGCTATGCCAGATTTTCGACGACCAGGAAATTCATCTGGATATTAAAACAATTATAATAGTTTTAAAACAATTGTACTTCTTTGTAAAATATACGTGATAATATATCAACATTTAACTTTTTTAAATGTACTTTTTCCTAAAAATCAAATACAGTCCAATAAATAATTTGAAAGTCAGAAAAATGGTTATACTTATACATAGGTAGTATAAATAATAATAAATTTAGTTTTATATTATTATTTGTATACTATATATTGTAATCAATAATGCCTGTATCAAAATATGATCTATATTAAGACTAATTTATTATTACTTCGTTTTATTTTCCTATTTTTGTAATTTTTCCTTCGTACCTACTTCATATTAGTTAACGTGAATAAGTCTTTTTTTCTTAAACTTTGAGTTTTATTTTAGATTCTGAGAGGATTGAAAATGTATTTATTTTATAATGATGTGTGTTTTTTTTTTGTGTTTGTTATCACGGCGGCGGGCAGTAAAAGTGCTTCAATTTTCTTCAATAGCAACTTTTCTGGTAAAAAAATGAATTTAGTTAGTTCATATAGAAAGTCAAAATTTAGAATTCCCAATAGATTTCAAAAGTGACAAAAAAAAACTGATAAAAAATTAGATTGGTCAAAAAAATTGAAAATATACTACAATGTTTCTTATAAGTTGTTGTTAGTAGAAATTAAAAATAAAGTCTACAATCATTTTTTATGATCAATTGAATTTTAAATTTCGACAAAATACGTACAAACTACAAATCACGAAAAATTGCAAATTAATTTTAGTTAGAAGTTCATAAGAAATTGTATTTTATAACTAAAAATTTAAAATTTAATGCGAAATTCCTTAGTATCTAGCCTGTCTACCCTTATCAAAAAAAAAAAAAAAAACTGGAAAGTCAAGATAAATTGTTATGTGCTTTTGAAGTTGAAATTTTTACAACCTTGATCAATAGATTTCTCATGTAACGATTATCTTATTTTGTTGGAATTCAAAAACGAATAACTGTAGATACTTGAAATTTACACCATGTGTTTATTTTATCATGTCATTGATAAAATTTTCAAAATACTTTGACTCGTTTGAGCTGTTTTTAAAACAGATTCAATAAAATTGTATTGGTTGGGTCAAAAAGTATGAAAATTTAATACGAGACTTTTGATATATTGTTACAATATCAGTTTAAAATACTAATACATTAACATATTTTTTTTATATAAGCATTCAAAGTTTAAATTTTGACAACATTTATCAAATTGAAAATTGAAAAATTATTTTGTAGTTAAAAATGTATTTAATGTTCACCCTTTATAGCTAAAAATTGATAATTTACAACATGAGTAGTTGATTCTGTAACCAAACAATTTTAAAATAAACATAAACACAACTATTTTATAGTTATTTTAAGTTTAAATTTACATATTAACACAAAGAACAACAGTTTTAGTCATTTTGTTGTCATTCGTTTCCAAAACAGACCAATTTTACATAACTGCATATAATATTTTTTCAGCATCACTGATAACTTAAGAATAATATTAAAAATAATATCAATTAAACTTACCGGCTATCGTATTAATAAGTAATAACAATATAAAATATCCTAGGCCGACAAACCGTATAGGAAATAGTATAATAATCGTTTTTCGTCTACAGTGATTGTATTACATCATTTAATTCAAATTTAATACCATCCATTACAGCGACCTTCTAGACATCTAAATTACATTAAATGTACAGCAAGGTCACATTCACTTGCTCACTTTTTTTTTATTTTAACTTAAAAGAATATTTTATTTATTTTTTTTTTAGATTTGTTTAACTGACTTCATAATACTATAATCGTATGGTGTAGGGTTTTATTAATTTTTATTTATTTTAAATATTGGTATTCGCCGTACATTAATAAAAATGTACAATATTCATGACAAATTTACGACATTTTTTTCGGTTATCTAACAAAGTTGTATGAAATATTCTTATAAATCGTGTTTTTATTTTCAAAATGTCAAAGATAATTTTAAAAACACTTGACGTAATGATGCGAAGTATAATAAACTAATTCAAAGACATATACTCATGGAGAAATATAATCATGACAAATCTCATCGAGCTTCTATGATACTTTATATGACCTTCTATAGTTTTATCTATCACTTATCTATTTTCAACCTTTGTGTATGAAATGTTAGATAACCTATATATTCTTTAATGCAATCTGAAATTTAGTGGCACGGTGGTCGTTCCAAACAAAGGCTCAAATTTGTCAGAATATTAAGTATTGAAATAATGTTTTCTGAAAATAGTCGTTTGTAGAACTTAAGTCTCAACTCTCAAGCCTATCATTGTCGTACTGATTCATCACAAGGAAAATGTTTTAGACGGCGCTTTGGATAGGCAATTTAAAAGCGCTTTTACTTAGAACAATAATCAGGTGTATTATATATTTATATGTTATTTGATGTATTGATCTAGAAAATAAATATATTTTAAGCATTAACAAAAATTTGTTTTGAATGTTGGTAGTATCATTATATTTACTTTTCAATCAAAATTACTTATTGTATTTTTTATGTATACGTAGGTTATAATAATTTACGAATAATAGTTACTGTTTAATATTACATGATGGTGTTAAAGGTTGAGATGGACTATTAATACTAGTAGTGACTGATGGAGTAATGATATTATATACAGTACATATATCAAAAACTAATAAGTTTGAGATACAATTTTTAAATTTATTTCTTATAAGTTTAAGGTAAATCTGATCTAGTAAAGTAAACTGGTGAAATAACTTATTTAAAAATTACATGTCCCTTAGTAAAATATACTATTAAAAAACTACTTAAATTTTTCCAATAGTCATTTCGGACAGACTACTAAAAATCTCAGTAGTTTACTACTAATATAGATTTGAATAGTTATACTATTCGATTTTGGTAGTTTTACTACTAGATTTTGGTAGTTTCACTATTAGATTTTAGTATTGTTACTACTAGATTTAAGTTGTTTTACTATTAGGTTTTGATAGTTTTACTACTAGATTCAGATAGTTTTGCTATTAGATTTATACAGTTTTACTACTAGATTTCAATAATTTTACTACTAAATTTAAATAGTTTTACTATTAGATTTATTTATTTTTACTACTAGATTTGAGTA
>PVMI01080391.1:0-13163 GCA_008528875.1 Aulacorthum solani
TATCTGAACATACCTTACTATAGTATATTTCCATTATATTTTTCTTAGTTATACGAAATAATAAGAATAAGAAAATAGAAAAAGCTCGATGAGAAAAAAATATAATTACATTTTACAAGTATAATTATATATATTCATGTAGTATTTACCTATATAATGAAATACATGAAATTTAAAATTTTATATATTCGGACTTCTTGTCTGACAATAAAAACTGAATCTGGACTTTTTGTCTAACTTTTTTTTTTTAAAACTGACTTTTTGGCCGATTATTATATTTTCGATAGCAAGTAAGCAATTGTTTTATTCGTGGAATTTATGCTTTGTTAATATCGATATTATATCGAACTGTTGAAATCGTTGTGGAACAGAAAAACTATACTACGTACATATTTTTGTTACTTATGCATAAAGCTGACAACCTATGCCAGTATGCCATAAGTTAATATATCAGGTTTTTGTTTTTAGTGTATTATAGCAGGTTGCAGGTAAATTAGGTATTTTTTTTGACTGTCAATAATTGTACTTAAGTTGTCCGAGATGTCGTCACTGCAGCCCGGAATAATATTATCTTAATGCGTTAAGTTGTATAGTAAATCAGGTACCTGATATTATGACCATGATCGTCTATAATGCCAACTCAAGGTCAGAATAGCTGTTATACAGGGTAATGTCCGCTATTTTTTTTAAGGTTAACCACTTAAACTATTTCAGATTTTACTTAAATACTCATGAATGATTAAGATATAACTAATTAATATATACATAACATGGCATCGTACATTGGCATAATTATTATAGGGAGATACATAGAGGACGTGGATGCTAAGTGCTAACTGGTAACTGTTAAGCAACTCTATAGTATTCTCAACTCCCTATAATTTAATTTTAGCCTGCTCGAAATATTAAAAATTATTTGGTATTTTTCAGTTATCGCGATTACCAACCATTGTACTTATTACAGACCAGACATGATCATTCGTACACTGCGCTCGTTTGAAAAATTTAAAATTTTAATCGAAGACATCTCTCGACTAAATATGTTATATCACCTTGCGTAGTTCTCGATGTAAGGTGAGTCTAAGTTGATTACTATGATACCTACCCAAGGAGGTTTTTTCGATTTAAATTGCCCGAGAGAGAGCCTCTGGGCTTATTTAATATGCATAGGTTCCTAGTACCTACTGTCTGTCCTACTTTGATTGGTAGTCACAATAACTGAAAAGTACCAATTATTATTTTATTTTATTAATTATTATTATCATCATAGACACTATTGTATTGGTCTTATAATTAAAATACTTTCAACAACAGTTTAAGAAAGCACCCTAAAAAAATACAAAAATAGTGAAGTATGAATTAATATAATCAATCATAAGTGAATACTTATGTATATATAGGTACCTACTTATAGTTTTTTTTTAATTCAATTAAATAAGTATTAATCGTAGTAATTTAAAAAATTGAAATATTGCTTAAATTATCATTTTCTATTATCACTACAAATTTAAAAATATGTTGACTAATTTTAATATATTATTTAGATATTTGAAATTTTAGAATTTACTTAGTTTTTTTTTTGAACGATAAAAATGTTATGCTTGATTAAAATATTTGAAACATACAATTGATTTACAATATCTCATATAAGTTTCTATTTTAACAATTTAAAAATAAGCATGATTTTTTTATGAAGTTCAAATGTTAACAGTTTTGTCAATAATACGAAACCTCTTAAATATTTTGAAGTTAAATATTTACAAAATATTTTATTTGAATGAACATGGATACGAAATTGTATACAAGGTTACTCATAAGTGGTTCTTACTGAAACCCAAAATTCTAAAAATTAAACTGCCATATTTAAAAAAAATAGATATTTGACATTCAAATTTTAATTTAATTTGGTAGATTTTATTCAATTAGAATAACGGTTGTAATTATTTTGTTGGAATTCAAATGTATTCAAAGAAATTTGAAATTGTTGAGTAGGTATATTCGTATCTTGAACTATGCGCAATGACATTAAAAAAAAAAAAAAAATGATTAATTTTAAGTTATTTCCGATGTAAGGCACATATTATACTAATATAAAAATAAATCACTATATAATAGCAAAAAATATTAAAAATAAACTTAGTCGCATATAGGCTGACAACGTCTCCGCTCTGCGTGATTCCGATAACTACAAAGTATGCTTACATTCAATTGTGTCCGCAGACCGCAGGGGTGGATCGCAAGTAGGGGCAGTTGCCCCGCTTGGCTTTTTTTAGTCAATTTTCATCATCATAAATATCACACATTTTTTTTTTCTTTTAAAAATTATTACTTTATGACAAGGCGGCTGTTAACAGATATATTAATTAATATTGAATAACTGGAACCGACTGGAACCGACTGGTATCAACCTATTAATAAATAAAGTATATTGGTATCGTAATAAGTTGTTAATAATAAAAACTAACTTTTTATTATTATTTATGGTTGTTTCTAGTTTATTTATAATGGGTGATAGTTCAGTAGTTTTTTTCGAAAATTAGACATGGGCACACTCTGGAGGTTGATAATTATATTTTTTAGACTTAAGTTCTCAAAATATTAAAATAATTTGGTTGTTTTTTGGATTACCATTAATTATCATATTTATTTCATAGGAGTTTGGAACATTTAATTTTATAAATAACATACAATTACTAAATCAATGGTGACATTGTACTTATAAAAAAAATGAATTATTTAATTTAAACTTGCATTTTAACCAATTAATATTAATGCTGTAAGATTAAGTTTTAACTATCTACATAGGTACTTCATAAAGGTATTCATATAGGTATTCATAAATAATTTTTATATTCCCTACCTACACGGAAAAAAGTATGTCACAAACAAAACTTTATCACTAATCAGGTAGTGAAACAAAAATTGAAAAATGAAAATATTTTGCCGCCACTCCTCCTTTGACAAATTTCTGAGGACGCCCTTGCTTACATTTCGTGAATGATATTTCTAAATATTATTTTGATGGATCATATTTGGGCACATAATATGTTTTATATACATAAACACATTATACATCGCGTACATTAAACAAAACGTTAAAGTTTTTTTTTTTTTAATTATTATTTCCACGTATGTTTTATATTGTAATGTTTTGTCCAAAATACATATTAAGCATCATGTCTGAATGTATGTAGTAGGTACAACAATATTTTCAAGGGTAAATTTAGTGTTTGTTACATGCTAGGGTACCATCGAGTAAGTCAACCTATATGACTATAATTAAAATTATGGTGGCACTGCTGGGCGTCCGATCGACTATGTACATTGGACTACAACACAAACTTTAGTAAGTAGTAGGTATACATATATTAGATTGGTACATAAATAATATAACTTGTTCCTCTGTCCTAACTTAACGGTGTTCCTAAACTGTTGTTTATTACCATGTTATATCACCCGTTTAACATTTGGTATTGTTTTATGCAATTTTTTTCCAATTTAAAATTTTTTTTTCCAAGCAAACGTTAATGCACTATTGATTATTGTATTTATTACCTCATAATTTAGGCTATTTGTAATTTATAACCGGGGAAGTCACTGGCTGTGGTGTTTAGAACATTTCAAGTGTACCTACTTCGTAATTGAGTAAGCCATTGTATTACTGTAATGGATATCTTAAATTTGAATTTAATATAATAATGATAAATTATTGTATACGAAAAACTATCTAAGAATTTTAATACCTTAGGATGAAAATAAAATAAAGACATTTTCATTGAAATAACTGAATTATAAATTAAATATTTTATTTTAATAAAATATAGATACTAGATTAGTAGGTACCCCCCAAAAAGAAAACTACTTCGCTCGAGGATATATTTCATATTTTGATACCTACCTATATCATAAATTCATAGGTATATATACAAAAACTATTCTAACAACAAAAATTGATCACACTCACATAAATATTCATGTGGAAATTGTTGTAATGTTTATCGATTGATACTTATAAACATTTAAGATATAGCTTTCGATAGTTTACTAAACATTAGAAGTCGTTAAAAACACTGCTATTAAATAATATTTAAATACCTAATTTAAAGTGTAAAAAAAATTTTTAGTATGTTTATTAGACAGTAAATAACGGATAAAAAAATCTTATACAAATTATATTAATATAGGTTGTAAATATACATATTTTGCGGTTAATGATGAATACCTATACCTATCACAATAAATATATATTATGAGCTTTTTAAAATTTGGAGATTTTAACTAATAAAATCAGCAATTTTTAATATTATAACTTCTAAGATTAATTATCCCAATTAAATACAACTATAGGTTCATGTTGATGTTGCAATTTAAAGTACCTATTATTACTGAAAATTGTAATTTGAGAAATATTATTTGGTTTTTTATTTTTTAAGTTTATATTAATGGGAAATTCATTATTTAAATGTGCATTTAATAGGCAACGATAAATGAAAATTACATTACGTAACTTAACTTTGATTTTTTTTAATACTTGGCTGATTTCTCACTAAATGTACAAACTATGACATAAAAATGCATCGATTTCTACATTTTACTCTCAAACTATTTGTATGATAATATTCTTGATAAGATGAATTCCCGATTTCCTCACCCTAGAAATTTGGCCCATTACTCATCACTTCATTAGCCTATATTTATAAAGATTATTTTATTATATTATGTATATTGTATTTATATTGGTATCAGTAATTTATTATTGTATTAGTATGATGGTAGGTAGAACTAACTTTTTTCAAGAACGAATCGCAAATATTATAATATAGTAACTATTATACAACTATTTCATATAATATTACTAGATGCTATTAACTTAATAAGTAAAACTTATCAAGAGCCATTTGTTATATTGTCAAGCATTACCTATTAAAATTGAAATTCTTTAGCAACGAAATAGTCAAGCTGCAAATTTTTGAGATTCTGTTTATCTTAAATTTGAATGTTTAAATAATTATTAAAAAAAAATATGGTAAATATTTATTTTCAATGTTTTTAAATTACTACAGGTACGGACGATTTATTTGGGATCTTATATTACACCGTCAAGCTTTTTTCTTGACAAACATCAAACATAAATCAATAAATATTTGGTGAAAGACACAACTATAAATTTTTGAATTTAAATAAAAAAATAAAATCGATCTTATCAAAAACTGGTTCTGGGTGAAATTTCTCATTCCGCTGCGGTATATTAATTATTTTTTAAAATTATTTTGTAAAGTGTTGGAAATTTTTTTGACCTTACATACCCTGCTAAATCTAATTTATCATCAAAAATCATCTACAAAATTGAAGATCAAAACATTTTTACTGTACCAAAAGTTGATGACACAAGAAAAATACACATCTTTGTAAAATCAATAAATCAAAAAAGGTGAAATTTTATTGATTAATAATATTTTATAATAATATAACTCATCAATTACACAATACATTTTAAAGACAAAATACTAAAAGTAGACAAAGTAAATTTTTAATTTTATTGATGGGAAAATATAAAAACTTAAGGAATTACCTTTATAAGTTTATAATATAATAAAATATTTATTATTTTTAGAAAAATATAACTCAACAATTACAAGGAAATAAATATATATTTGAATAGGTTAGTATTATTTAAGTAACTTAAAATACTATAATCGAATACATATTTATTTTTTCTATTGATTTTAAGTATTGGCAACTATGGACATTAGCATTTTTGTAGGGGTGTTACGGTTGGTTGAGGAACACGTGGGGCGTATATGGGGTGATAATTCGTCACTAAAAACCCGAGAACTTATCTGGGAGCTATAGATACGCCGACCAATGTTTGACCTCAGAAGACGTTAGTGACTGAGGCCAATCACCGAGTCACATTAGGCCGTATATATGCAATTGTAAATATAATTAATTTTTCCACATTTGTTAATATTGTATAAGAAAATGGATTATGTAGCAATAATAGAAGATATAAACAAAAATACTAGTGTTATTAAAATATATTATTGTTGCAGTCCTTGTATACATAACAATAAGTATAATAATTCAATATACCTTACTATTTAAATTATGAAAAATAGCATATACGCGGCCCCTCCTCATTCAGTAACTTAAAATTGGAGGTATTTCAAAATGAATACCATAAAAGATAATATATGGGTATACAATTAGATGTAAATTAATACCTAAAATATAAATACAATTTATCGAACATCGAAATGTGTTTATAATTTTCACCAACTATCTGTTATGTATAACTTTAAACACACTACAAATAAATAACAAAAAATATTGATCTTTGGTTTAGGTTTTTCGTTTTTAAATGTTACCAAAAACTATTAAAAAAGAGCTCGCGGGGGGGGATACCGGGGGTTATTCCCTTCTACTATTTTAGTTAATATTAATTGTTAATTGTTCTAATACTACGTGCTGTATTATCAGACTTTTGACTTTGCCCCCCCCCCCATCCTAGGGTTTATAATTCTACGGACGCCCTTAAAATCTTTTTAAAATCTGCAATGTTTTTAATTTTTAAACTATAAAAATTTTAGGAGAAACTTTATTAAAGGTTAAATGCCACCCCAAGTGTCAATTAAAGATGATAAAGAAATGGGTTTAAAGTTAAAAAAAGGAGCTTTGTTAGAAAAAAAATATCCCTCAAATAGTACTTATATTAAAAATATTCAACTATAATAATTATCTGTTAAGCTGTGTAATGAACTTAAATAAATAAAGCTTATAAATGTTAATAAATTAACAAGAACAATTTCGTATAGATTTATATTACAATAGTACAACTCTACTATTATTATATACGTCTTAAAGATAATGAAATTACAGGCAATAATAATTTTTAATATAATATATTAATACCAAAGTGAAATGAATTAAATCTCGTCTCTTATTCACTATCGGCTCTCTGTTGGTCGAAAGATTGTTTGGTTTCCGGAACCACTTTCCTGTACAGATTATGTAAAATATACACATTAATTAATATTAAAATACATGTGTTATAATATTTATAAATCAATATATGATTTTTAAAATTAATATTTAATATAATAGATATTCTATGCAAATTAATTTTAAACACTAACCATGTAAATATGATTAAAAATACGGTGAACACAATGAATGGAAGAAAAGAGTATTGTTTGAGAACAAGGTTGACGAAAGGAAATGCAAGTCCAACCAAAAAATTTCCAGACCAATTAGCAACACTCATTGCTGACATTATAATAGGCCTGGGTCCAACATCGGTTAATTCTAAAAAAAGTATTCGGATTATAATTTTTAATATTTAAAACTTAAAAAAAAATTTTATAACTCACCTGATCCAATAAAAAATGGGATTGGTCCTAATCCAAATCCATAAAACAAAACGTAACCAATAACAAAAACTATCAACAAATAAGATATTCCTGGTATTGTACCCTAAACACATTTATTTTAAACGTTAACATAAATTATATTGAAGAATTAGAGAGCCAATAACATTTATAATTGAGATCCTTACAATAGAGGATAAAATCATTGAAGTCATTAACGCTGTGAGCATAAATACACAAATAGTGCTGCTAAATAATAGCAATGTTTTGCGTCCAAAATTATCAATAAATGTAGTCGATAAAATTGTTACAATAAAGTTAATTACTCCTGCGCCTAGATTTCCATATTGAGCACCAGCCGTGCTCATGCCTGCATTTCTGAATATTGACGTAGAGTAATAAAACACCTATAATTATTTAAATACAGTTATGCAATTTAGAAATATTAAAAAGTTAAATAATAATCGGAGCAACTTGTCTTTTGAATAAAGGAAAGCATAGGTTAACTAACTTAAGGTATTAAAAATGAAAATGAAAAATGCTTATATATATTATCTTATTACAGCGTTAATTCCAGACAGTTGTTGACCCAACATTATTATGCAGGTGATTATTATGGCTTTACGGCTAGACGGTTCATTGATAACCTTTCTCAGCGTCCACCTTTCAGAAGAAACGAGTAAATTTTCTAGTTCCCATCTTATGTCAGATATTGGCATTCCTCTTAAATTGCTTAGTTCTAAAAATTATAAAAAATTATAAAATCAAGTTTCTAAAAATAAATATTTCATTTTTTTAAAACTCAATAATTAAAGCCCTATGGGCTATGAGTTATGATAACGCTTAAATAATAGGCAATACCTGATAATGCTTTGCTGTGTTCATTGCGTACAGTATACAAATATTTAGGACTCTCGGGAATAAATTTTAAAGTAGGAAGTGCCAATAATACCAAACCTCCGTACAGACTAAATAAGTAATGCCATGACGATTCATTTCCTAAAAAAACACAAAAAAGTCTATTCATTATTAAAATAGTTTGATTACAATCTAATACATTTTGAAAAATATGAAATAATAATATGGAATTCATTCTTATCAATAACTACAACATTGACCAACCTAAGATATTTTCCAGGCCTAAAAACTGGGACAACACCACACCAAAGTTCAAACCTACAGTAAACATCACACCAAATAAACCACTTTTATTGGTAGGTGATAACTCTAATAAATACATCGGTACCATTGCCATCGTGATGCCTAGAACAAATATTTAATATTATGGATGACATTTAAATATTAAAATCAGTTTAAAAATACATTGATATAATATGTAAAGTAATATTCAAAACAGCTAATAATCAGACTTACCAGCGGATAGACCAGATAAAAGTCTTGCAATAAAAAATAATTCTACATAGGCTAACGATTTAGAACTAAAAAATAGAATACCAGATACTAAATTAATCAGGTATATAAGTTGTAAAGTTCCTTTCCTGGAAAAAAAACAAATTATACCATGTTAACTAGAGTTTTTTTTATTATAAACTAACGGTATAAACTATTTTTATATCAGAAAGCATATTAATATTATGTGTACAATAATTTACTATCATATATATGAAATATGTAACTAGGATTCAAATAAACTTTATTTTAGTAACATCACTGGCAAAAATAAAACATATTTATACCTATTAGTTATAGTACCCATAGTTAATTAGATTAAGATTATCTGTTTTGTAACCAAAGCAACATTATACATTAAGTAGGTAGCCTATATTTCCAATCAATTTTTTAAAGTACATAAAATATGATGTGTTCTATTAGCACGTACTTTATATTAAAATTTATGATAATATTATGAGACTTTATTTTGGTTTATTCATAATGTGTTGTGCTAATATCTGCGTTATTTCTCAAAATATAGTAAGCAATGTTTCAAATATTTTCAAGCCACACATGTTAAATGGACATTATATTGAATGGCCAAATAAGAAAACGGAAGCCGATTATTTACATGACAAACGCTGTATACCAAAAAATATAATTTTCACCAGGTTTCAAATTTGTGGAAATCAAGTGATTTTGGTTTCACCACGTTACAAGTAAAACTTATAATTCGTGTATTTTAAATAAGTTAAAACATAAAGTAAAAACTATGTGAACATCAATATTAAGATGAAGTCTAATGATTTAGGGAAGGTGTGCCATTCACATTGAGTCAATTAATTCTCTACGATAAAGATGAATGTTACAACTATGTACGACCGTTCCCTAACTTAGAGAAGAATGTTGCAGACGACAATAAATCCATTATAAATGCCATAGATATATACATGGGTCAAAATGGTATAGTTTGGGTATTGGATATAGGAATTATAAATACCTTAGATGAAACCACAAAGACAGAATCCGATGCAAAAATATTGGGGATTGACTACGGGGATGGACGTGTAGGTTACAAATTACCATACAATAATATGTATATACTATTTTACCATAGATATAAAAGATGAGGATCGGCCGATCGTTCTCGATGTTTTAAAAGATACAATTTGAGGCAGTTTATTTTTTTGAAGGTTGGATTAAGTAATTATAAAGGGTCACAATAACACTACAATTTTCTTATGCTCTACACATCCTTGAAATGTATGCCTATATTATTTTAATAAATAATTAATTACTGAACCAAAACATGTTACTGTCTTGTGTTAATTTTATGTTTAATTCTAAGATGTTTGTAGTACCCATATTATTTTATACTTAGGTTTATCTGAGTGTTCGAAGAAAAATAATGTATTTTCAGTAATCGTTCAGTCACATACAATCCTTATCAAAGCAAAAAATATGTATTATGATTAAATTTCTATACTCGAGCTAGTATAATTATTTACATCTCATACAAATGCGGTGCGTAACCAACAACAAACTATAATTTTTTACACTTTAGTCATAAAAAATATCGCTTTAAATTTTTACGTTCAGATTTATTTGTTTTGTTTAAGTCAACAGTATGACATCAGCGTTTAGTCACAAATACAATGATGTTTGGTTTCGTTTTTACAACACATATATTTTTTGCCGTAAAGCAAATATAGGTTTTGTAATGTTATGCTTATACCATTAACAAGACAATAATTAATGCAAACGTATAGAACCTATTTTACCAACCTATAGTGCACTTTTATTCAAATGATAAATATTTGCTTATCAAAATGTCTAAATGTAATTATATTTTATAAATATTACAACTTACAAACCGAGTTGTTAGTTTAATCCTTAACTCAGTACAACATTTAAAAAATGATATATGTATATTATTAAATGTTTCAGATAGTACATAGCATACCACTCAGACCGTTAATGTGTCGCACTCGCAGTCGACTACAATACTTGGTTGTTGAGTATGATAATGTAAGCAATGATAAACCAATAATCTATATCGGAGACGGAGGTACTCGTTCAATTATTGTGTGGAACGTTCAAGTTAACGAAGGCTATAGAGTAAAATTGCCATATTCTGCGACTACAACTTGTACAGATTTTTCCACGGAAGATGTGTTTTATCTAGTCTTGATTGAAAATTTTAATTCCAATTACCTATATTTCACATATTTGTCGAGCACGGATATGTTTAAAGTACGCACCAAAGACTTACAAAAACGAATCAATCCGAAATGTATAATTGATGTTGGACGGAAACCTTGCAAAATGGTAGTTTTAGGAGCTGCATATGGGTCAGTAATGTATTTTCGAATAAAAGGAATGAACCATTTATATAGTTGGGATACAAAAGAAAGTTTTTTAGAAGAAAACATGAAAATGGTAAATGTATACCAGCCATATCATTTACCTACCATAATAATAATAATAATAATGATAATAATAAAAACATTATATAATACACAATTTATAATAGCAACATCACTGTCACTTGTAAGTATCAAAGATAATATACGTTTTAGGTAAAGAAAAGTGTAGACTGCCGTACAATAACACATATAGACGTTGACAATGACGGTGTTCTGTGGAAGTTAGAGAGTAACCATGAAGATTACGTAGTTAACATGGTAGGGTGTTACGGTGCTAGTATAATGCTCTCACCTATAGTCGGGAAATCTGTACCTCCACAACTGAATCAAAATTAACTGGCCAAGTAATATTGCATAACTATAACAATTAGGCATTTAAAATAACTATAACTAAAAAATAACTTACCTTCCCAATACATTTGCTAATTTACCACCAGCTACACCGCCAATAATGCCACCAATCAAGAATACGGAAACTAGTATAGACCAAAGGCCATCAAGTTGAGCAGGTGAAAATTGTACAGCATAGCGATGCATGACCGTTTCATTACACCATTGTTTCAATATCTATAAGTTTCAATTTTGTTTTTGTCATAGTCTGTTAATTTTTGTCTTAACACATTTAAAATTAAACATAAGAACATAAATAAAAACGCTAACAATTCAGCTAAACTTAAATTAAACTTGAACACTTACTTCTGCAGGGGCATTTACTACTCCAGTGTTGTATCCGGCAGGAATTGAACAACCTAAACTAGTACTTATTGTTGTTATGACCAGAATCCACGAGACTTTAGTTGTCTAAAACCAAAAATAAAATAAACTAATATATCAATATATGTATAATATGTTAAAAGTAAATAATTATTAAAAATGCATTACTTTGTCAATGTGTTCTTGATCGTCTAGTAAGTAATTTGGACCTAGTTCTTTGGTCTGATTATAGCTATCCTCATTTACTACTATTTCATTTTCCATATTGGACGTGCCTGAAAAGTTATATAATATGATTGTTTCTTATTTAATATCATAAATTCACAACTAATGAACGGTTTAATAGTAACCATAAATCATTTTAAAAATAGTGTTAAAATAAATAAATATATGGTATTATATAAACACATATATATGTATGTACATATTCATATAGGTATGTGTCTTTTTACACTTTAAGTTTCAGAAAATGTTTTTACCTTACAAAAATATTTATTTTTATTAATTTAATGTTCCATGATATCTTGTATGATATATATTTTAAGTTTTCGGTTATAATATTATTATCATTGTTAATTACCTATTATGTTTATTATATCAAGTGAGTAGTGCTCAAAGACCTACTCAAATTTTTCCTATTTATTATGAACTAGACATCGACGTTTACAGCTACAATATTATTATACGAGGACCGTGTATGCACTATGGGTGATAATATGTGAAATATTATGATATAATATTTTTGTCAATAATTGTCAGACGGATAACTAATTTTGTGACCGATGAATAAAAAACCATAATAATAAAATAAAACAATAGAATATATTACATTTTATATTAACCATAGTGAGCCTGCAGTATGATTCATTGCATATGTTATAAAACACGAAATTGTATGCGACCAAAACTATACTGCGATATTATATTATTATAAGTACACGATAACGGGAACAATACAGCTCAAAGTTAAAATAAAAATAACAAAAAATAATGTCCCAATAGTAAAATTTTATTGCTTTTGATTTTATTACATGTACGAGAGATCCCTCGAGGGTTTACACTTTTACAGCGTGCCAACGGATGAGGCATACACTCACTCGAGGTACCTACTATTTTTTGAATTTTTTTTTCAAATTTTTTTCTTCCTCTTCGGGGTTGGACTTCTGGCATAGGACTTAATTATTATTTGTTCACTTATTTTTTTATTTTTCTATGTGTGTGCTCACGATTTTTCTTGGCACCGCTGTATTGTGGTTGCACGTTA
>PVMI01080392.1:0-13470 GCA_008528875.1 Aulacorthum solani
GGAGTGAAAAATATCTACCAAAAAATATTGTCGTATATTGTAGACAGTCATCAACACAATATTATTTTGATTTACGTATGTATCTATAGATTTTAGCAACTAAGACATTAAGATAGGTCATGCCTGTGAAGCGAGATGTGCTAAGGTGACAACAATAAATTAATGTACTATATAAGACTGCCACGCACTCACGGGCAAAAGAGGGAGCCCGGTATTCGTTGATTATTTCGACGGAGACTTGACGTACAACGATCGTACGCCAAGTGCGGCTACCGTAGTACGAGCTATAAGTGTTTGTTTTTTTTTCAAAAGTAATTATTTGAGTGAAAAGTGTTTCCGACCAATAAAATTATATGTTTTGTTTGAGTAGTCACACAATTCTGTCGTACTCTTCAAATCTGATTTGGAACCGGTTAATTTATGGTCGTTGAAGATTTGAAAGTGTAAGCAGTAAGGTAGCGATATCGTCTTTCTTGAGTACCAAATTGTAACCCGTTAAATTATGGTCTTTTGGTTACTCGAGTATCGATAGAGGCATATCACCGAAAGGTGCATATACGATAAAAGTCAGAAATAGATAGGTCCTAAAAATAAAAAAGTGCACCGACTCGCAAAGTGTTGCTAAGAATGAAGATGTCGGGTCACCCCGGTTGAAGTAATAACAAGACAAATAGGTGTGTGTGTGGTAAATATAATAATTATAACATGGCAAATAATGTACAATATTTTATAAAAGTATTTATTTTGTGGAGTTCAGGAACTGGTCAACCGCTGGACCAGTATTGCTTAAAAACTATTACAATAATAAGGTGTTATAAAAGACACGATGTTTATTTTGAATGCCAATGATACATTACTATATGTAACATCATAAAAATAAATATAATTCATACAACTCTTTTGTTGACAGCAACTATTCATTTAAACAATACAAAATAATACTATGTTGTATTTAATTTTCTGCTCTGTTGGGGTAAACAGCTAAGTACGAAACACTTAAGTGAGTCCTGCAAATAATTCAATAACACCATTAAAAAAAATATACAAAATCACGATGTAATACTTAAAAACACAAAAGATATTGCTTAAGTACCTACTATACATGGGCATATGGTACAATATAATACAGAAAAACAGTAATTAAATACATTTTTTTAAGTAAAATTTTACATTGTTTACAAAATTAACATTATACATTCACAAGCTGTTAATTAACCTTGACCATATTTTTTTAGTATTTCTAACATTTATTTTCATACATTTAATAAGAAACTATTTTTTATTCTTATATTTTTGAAAATATTTCATTGTTTTGTATTCAATTAAGATTATTCAGAATGTTAAACTAATTGTAACTGGTTTTAGGTAGGTATATATATATTCTATAGCTATATACTCGTTTAATTAATAATAAAACAAAAATACAAGATAAATACACGTCCAACGTAACATTTTTGTTATCTCATTAAAAATAGTTTGAGTTCTTTATTTTAAGTGTTTTTTTTTATTCGTAGTTTCATAGAGTTGCAGCGGAAAAATGCGAAAGCACTCCTAGCTGCGTCGTTGGTTGCAAACTGAAAAAAAAAATTTTATAGAGCTAAATAATCCGAACTCTGATAATAATGATTATCTATACAGTTAGCATTGCATCACTACCCAACGCGTATTTCATACATAGGTATGAACGTCTTAAAATGGTATAAGAACCTATGTACTTATTCGTTTTGAGACAAACTGTTATATTATTTCATCCGATATTATAATAAGTAAGTAGTATGTTTTCTTACAGGCAATAATGTGTAATAATCAATAGTACGGCAAATAATACACAATATCATTACGATATAATTTAAGTACAATATATTATAATGATTTCTCTGTTTTACTAAGTAACTATTAACTACCTAGTTAACCATCTTAACTAAAAAATGTCTGTTATATACGTACGTATAGCAATATTTAAAATAATATTATATTTAAAAGATATATTTCGAGAATGTTTTGTGAATACCTACTATTACTATACGATTATTTATTAATTTCGTCATGGTAGAAATGTAAAAATGAACAAATAGATATTTACCTAAGTACTAAGATTTCCTAAAAAATAAACCAATCTATTAAAAAATATTATCAACGAATATTCTTATACCTGAAAAGGGGATCACACAAGGTAAAAATAAAATTAATAGCCAATGCAAAATTCAATGTTTTATTTTCATTTAAAAATATAGGTTCCTGTTATTTGAGAATATTTAAATTTGTTCTCAGTTACTCTTTTTCTCTGTCTTCCAAATTTCAATATTTTAAGGCATTATATTCTCGATCAGCTTAAAATTGCCGGGCTCCCGTACTCCAGGTCCAATAGCCCCTTTTGGGGGCTCTGTGTATATGTATATGTCTGAACCCTGAGGTTAGATGAGAAATATATTAATTATTATAGGTATATGTGTATATTATATATATGTAGTTTTTATATGTATATTTTTAAATTACAATGGTGATATGTTTTTAAAATATCTCTTTGAACTTTTTTAACACGTTATATCGTTGTTAAAAATACGACATAAGACAAAGATATACTGAACCCTTTGTTCATTCTATTATAAGATCCATAAATTGTACATATACAATATTTTGTTTAATTTTAAATGTTTTTTTTTTTTTGTAAATGATATATAAATATTGTGTCGTGAAAGCCTATATTCTAAAACGTCAAGCTTCTACAAAGCTAGTTTTTGACGTATCTACCTATTCAAATTGTTATTGAAATGTTGAAATATGAAATGCTTATTTTGTGTGGGACGTGTAAATAATAAATATTACACTGGTTTTTGAATTTCCCCCACTTCGTTTGCTCGCCGTCTAAATGAAATCATTGACTGTAATGTTGCCTCTGCGCTCCATGGAAGACACGCCAGTGGCGGCATGTGGCGGGAGGGTCTTCCGAACGGATCGGCGTATGCTGGGAAGGTGACGGTGGGGAGCGTCACAGGTTTTGGTAACCACTGTTAGTGATTGGCAGTATTCGGTTTGTTGTGCGCGTCGAACGGTCACTCCACGTTTTTCGTCAATTCGCCTGTTGATTTCAACGAATTTCTTTTTCAGGTTCTAGGCACCTGTGTCATTCGACGAGCCGAAACCATGTCTAACCTCAGTGGGAATCCCGAGAGCGCGTTTAAACGCGCAAATGGTATGTAAACGACAAGTGCACCAGTGAAGCCGAGTTGCTAGACGCCCACGTGACTAATATTTCGATGTGCATTTTTTTTCCAGAATTCCTGGAAGTCGGACAGCCCAATCGGGCCCTTGACATTCTGTACGATGTATTCAAGAAAAAAAAATGTCCGTACATCTGTAGCGAGAGCGTCCTGGAACCGATCATGTTCAAGTTTCTGGAGCTGTGCGTAGACTTCAAGGAGGCGCATATTGCCAAAGAGGGTTTGTTCCAGTACAAGACCATGTTCCAGTCTGTAAGTAACAATACCACATTAACTGTAGATCGATACCCAACTATATTGGTGGCATTGGTTTTTTGTTCAGGTCAATGTCGGCTCATTGGAGAATGTCATCCGAGGCTACTTGAGAAAAGCCGAAGAGCGGACAGAGACGGCCAGAGAACAGTCACAACAGGCTGTTGCTGATATTGATGACTTAGACTACTTGGCTACGCCGGAAAGTATACTTCTAAGGTAACTTGTATTTTTGTATTTTCGATTTCATGTACAATGTGATCACGATAAGTGGAAACACTCAATGACTATGTGCAGGCTCCATATATTTCAATTCTTTTTTTTTTGGCTAACTAATAAACATTATTGTATACATTTTCAAATAATAATACTATTTGTTTGACAGTGAATTTTGCCCATGCATGCAATAACTTTTTTTTAAAGGCATGATCCATTTTTGACCATAAATAATTTTTTTGGTATTTTTTAATGAATTTTAGTGGTTGAATTTTTTTTCTAAAATAAAATATGACCGAGTTATAGCAATTGTTTTTAGGTAAAATCAATATTTTTGTTCTTATTTTTATTGTTGCGTATTTATTATTATTGACTACGTATTTTAAAATCTGTTATACCCGTGCAAATAACATAAAAAATTGACTATAACTCGATCATTTTTTAACTTTAAAAAAAAGTTTTGAAAAAAAAGTTATTGTGTGCATGTGTAAAATCAACTATCAAACAAACAGTCTTATTATTTGAAAATGTGTATAAAAATGTTTATTAGTTAGCCAAAAAAAGAAAAATTGAAACATATAATGCCTGCACATAGTTATTGAGTGTTTTCACTTATCGTGGTCACACTACATATGTACTCGTAGGTATGTTAAATTGTTGTATAACATTTTTTTTTACGTGTATTATTTAGTGCTGTTAGTGGAGACGATGCCCAAGACCGTAGTGACACAATAATATTGAAACCGTGGATTAAGTTTTTGTGGGAGTCCTACTTTCAATGTTTGGAACTATTGAGAACTAATGCCTATTTGGAACTTTTGTATCATGACATAGCAAAAATGGTATAAAATATTATCTACCCACATACTAGCTCTTTATTATTTTAATTTTTTGTTATAGGCTTGTCAATTTTGTTTAAAATACAATCGTAAAACAGAGTTCAGAAAGCTATGTGATAAATTACGAAAACATCTTGAAGATATTGCTAGGTTGCCTCCAAAAACTGTTAATGTTAGCCTTTCAGACCTGGAAACACAACAATTTAACTTAGAAACTCGTTTATGTCAATTAGATTATGCTATTCAAATGGAATTATGGCAGGTAAGTTGTATATAAATTAAATTATTCAGTGCTTATCAATACATTTTCAATTTATAAATTTTAGGAAGCATACAGAGCAACTGAAGATATCCATAATTTAATGTCATTGATCAACAAGCCTCCTGTTCCAAAAACTATGGCTAATTATTATCAAAAAATAGCTATGGTTTTCTGGAAATCTGGTTATAGTTTATACCATGCCGCAGCCCTCTTAAAGCTCTTCCAACTCTGCAAAGAAATGAAAAAAAATATTACAGCTGAAGAACTTGAAAAGTAAGTGTTTCCACTTAGAATTAAATGAATGAGCATAATAATTTAATTTTCATCAACAAATATATTTTTAATTACTTGCAATTTCGTTTTTATATCTTTTGCAAATTTAAATGGCATATATTTTCTTTTCTTTAATTGTGAATGCATATTTTCCAAATGTGGAGCTATTTAACAACCTAGTTAATTTAGTTAATTTTTTTTAACTGAACTAATTCATGTTGTAGTTAGTTAGTTAGGTAGGTTACTTTACTAGTTACCAAAACAATTGTAATAACCTAGTTTTTTCAGTCAATTTGAAAAATAATTATATTATATTAATAGCTTGCTAATACTTATCTATAAATATTTATTTAATAGCATTATAGAATAGTTAATAATAAAAATAACCAAATAAATATTACTGCATTTAATACGTTTAAATAAAGTTAACACATATGTTAAATTTCATAAAACTCTAATGACAGTGTCCAATTATTAAGAAATGACGATTCACTTTTAACAAAATATGTAACTATTAAAAAATTCAAAAGTTGTGCCATCCCTGTTACCTAGCTAAAAAAATTAACTTATTATTAACCACTTTTTTCTCTTAGTTATAATTCTCATCTTATTTAAAAAATTAACAAGCAATTGAAATCACTTAATGCTTCATCAATAATGTTCTTACAGTATGTATACCATGAAAAAAGCTTAAAATTGATCATTTGGGTTTGCTTCAAAATTATTTTCTTTTTTCATTTAACTTTATTAACAAACACTAAGAGGCCATAATTAAGGGATAGAACAGCCAAACATTTATTATCCTCAACCATGATTTCTGAATTTTTTAATGGAATACTATAAATTGATAATTCTTGGTAGTATATTAGTATATTGGTGTAATATTGGCATTATAAATTATTATTTATGGTAGATTAGTCATTATTAAATCATAAATATTAAAGCTATAATGCACAGTAAGGATAATATTATTTGACTATTTTTCATCTTTATTATGAGGTTACCAATGGTTTTACATTTGTAGATTTTTAGGCCAGTGTTTGAGTTCAAAATTAATTATACTAAATGATTTTATCAAATTATTATGATAAGTTTATTATTGTATAAAAGTTTTTTTCATAATTGTTTTCAAAAAACGAAAATGCAATACTAAGTGGTAGATTAAACATTGTTTTATTTTGTCAAAAAATACATTAAGTACATTTACCAATATATAATAACAGTTGATGTATACTTACTTGATCATTAAGCAATAAAGTACCACATTTGAATGTGGTAGTTGCAATGTAAGTGATAACATAAAGTATGAATAAATATTGTTTTTTATTTTTATCTAGAATGGCTTCTCATGTTTTGCTGGCCACTTTAGCTGTGCCATTGCCATCTGCTAGTCCTGAATTTCATTGCTTCCTTGAGACTGATAAAAGTCCTCATCAAAAAGCACAAGAACTTGCAGCTCTTCTAAGTCTCCCTACTCCGCCTACAAGAATTTCTCTTATGAAAGAAGTTGTAAGAATTAATAGTTTTATTAAATTTTGAAGAAATACATTTTTTTAATCTGTTATTATGTTATAGGTTCGCCATGATGTAGTATCTTTAGCATCTGAGAATTCGCGTAATCTTTACACATGGCTAGAAGTAGAGTTTCAACCTTTGGAACTATGTAAACGTGTTGAAACTCTAACCGAACCACTTATTGGTAGTGGTAGTGAATTGGAAGCATATGTTTTGCCTGTACGTGCAGTAACATTGGCACGATTAATTCAACAACTCTCTCAAGTTTATGAAACCATTGAATATAAACGGCTCTTAGAATTAGCTTCTTACTGCAAGCCTTTTGATATGGAACATGTATTAGTTGATTTGGTCTACTATAATGATATGCAGGTAAATAATAATTAATTCAATATGAATATTTGATATACCAATTTTAATTTTTACATGTTATTAATATTTTGAAGTTGTCCAGTTTATACCTGTTTTCAATATCTATGTTAGAAAATGTAAATTTTAAATTATGGCAATTTTTAATATTTATTACTGTATATTATATGATAATTTGAGTATATATTTGACAACCATAAAAATGTGTAATCTCAGTGCTACTTATCTAACTAATTAGTGATAATTAGTGGCAGGATTTTTTAGCAAAATAAATTGTTGTAAAATAATGACTGCTCAAAAATACAAAAATATAGTGTAAGAAAAAAAATGAAATTTTACACTATTTTTGTCAGTCATTAATATACACTAGTTTTTTTAAATTTCAACTTGCAACTTTTCAAATTTTTATGTCAATTAAATTTTGTAGAATGCTATTCACATTTACTGATTGATGTTTACCGATCAATTTTAGTAATTGAACATACTCTATAATTACATACTCCAATTTAATATGACATATATTATGTTTCCTTTTTCTAAAGACATTAAAAAAAATAATTATAGTATTATTGGTTCACAAACAATAAACATTTTCTGTATTTTGAATTCCAGATTCGCATTGATCATAAAAAAGGATACATTGAGTTTGGAATGGACTTGTCGGAATCACAGCGGCAAGATAAACAAGAAGGGCCAACTCTACAAACAATGCCTAGTGAACAGATCCGTACTTATCTAATTAATACTTTTAAAGTATTATCTAAATCTGCTAGTATTATCAATCCAGAAGCTAATAAGGTAAATAAAAAATATTATAATTATAATACACTTTGAAAACAGTTCTCAAATATTTTATTTTTTGGTTCATAATTTATATTTAAAACTTTATTGTATTTAAGCAATATTAAATATTTTAATTATTAAATTAAATTTGAAGTCACGATAAATTGTCCATGGAATAACTAAAAAAAAAATTATATTCACAAAAAAACTAAATTGGCTTTAAAAAATTAAACATTTAAAAAATATATATAAAATTACCTACTTAATTATTTTAATACTATTGTGGTAGAATTCCAAAATAAGAATTAAGATACACCACAACCATAATCAAAATATAATGGACTTGAATTTAGATGATGGCCACTATATTAGTATTATACAAGATATTAGATAATACTTTATTTTGTTTGTTAACGCTAATACAAATACTTATTCATAAGGTAAAAGTAATTGAGAATTTTTCTTTATATGTATTTATGTTTTTTTTTGTCTTAATGATGAATAATAAATCTTTGAGGATATCAGAATGATTTCTTTGATTATACATTTATTCTGATGACATTTATTGTGATTAAATACTAATTCTTAAAAAACAATATAGGTAGCTTAATAGCAAAAATGTTTCATGTGTCTTTATTGTTAATGTTTTTGAATTACAACTAAAGAATGAAATTGATTTTGTACAAACTATACCCAATTGGCTACTGTAAAGCCTTTTCAACTTTATTATAGTGTCATCAGACATTATTGTAAGACCAATACATTCATCACTCAGCTTTGGCTCTAATACTAAATAGTTCAAATTTTATTAATACGATATGATACATACAATATATAATTAATATGAGTACAACAAGTGTTACAAAAACATGATATCCAATGATTTTAAAACTATAATTTTCAATTAACTCATACTTTTTAACATTTATTTTGTTTAAATGATGAATAATCTTTGTGATTAACGGAATGGTTTTAATAATAATACTTTTATTACTATTTCATTTATTGTAAAAAAAAAATATGTTTAACAGGCAGAACTGTTAATTAAACATTTTTTTAATAGCTTTCTTTTAAAATTGTTAAATTTACTTTTAGGATGAATGGAAACAAATGCACCAATCTCTTATTACACATCATCAAAAAACCAAAGATATAGAACATCAAAGAATTTTGGGTCGCTACAAAATAATAGAAGATCATAAAGAATATTTAGAAAGATTGAATTCCGCACGAGTAAGTATACATTTATAACTAATTTATTTGTACATGCAATTTAAGTTTATATAGTGTTTGTAGAATGTACCTTATAAATAAGAATTTATTGCATTCATTGTTTAGTTGTATTAATGAAGTATATATTTTATTTTTGTATGTAGGAAGAAGAAAAAGCTCATCAGGCAGAAGAAATTGCTAATGCTGCTGCTACAGCTGAAGCAAGACGACTGGATGCTGAACGCAAAGAAAGAGAAACAAGACGCCAAGAATCTGAGCTACAAGCTATCAAAGATAGGAATTTCAAAGAAAAAATGCAACAGATTTCTCTAACAGCTCATGGTCAAAAAATTTTAAAAAAACTGAATGAAGATGTTAGTTTATTAAAATATAATATAGCCTTAATTTTCATAAGTTTAATTTGAGATTTATATAGTATTTATTGACAAATTATTACTGTTTATTATACAGGCAAACTTCTAAGAATTTTGTGAGTAATTACCTTATGTTCATTATTCGAATAACTGATATTGATTGTTTTATTGTCTTATAGATCTATATTTAATACTTTTCAATTTAAATGGGAATTTCACAATTACATTTTGTTTAAGTTTTGTTAGTCAGTAGATATTATATAATTCGATAAAACTGTATTTGTACTAAATACTATGTCATCGTAAAATTTTAACTGATATTTAAAACAAATTTTGATTAGGCATTGAAGAATATGGATATTGACGAAATTGCTACTAAGGAAGCTGAAGAATTGGCAAAAGAACGAGCAGAATTGGTAAAAAAATTAAAAAATCGCAGAAAACAAATGGATTATTTTGAAAGAGCAAAGAGAATAGAAGAAATCCCCTTATTAGAACAGGCGTGGAAAGAAAAACAAGCTCAAGATAAAAAGTTTTGGGAACATCAAGAAGCTGTTCGTATTCAGTTAGCATATCAGGAGCGGATATTAGCAGAAAAAAACCGAGAAAGGTTGGCTAGAATGAAACCTGACATGGATATATTCTTAAGAGAAATCAAAGAGCGTCGCACAACTGAGTTAAAAGTATAAATTATTGTATGTTTTAATTATTATTATCTTATATTTATATGAATTTCCATTGTTTAGGACCAATTTGTGGCGTTTGAAGAAAAGTTGATAACTATTCGTAAGGATAGATTGGCAGTAAGAAAAGAAGCATTGATCAAACAACGCGAAGAGGAAAAGAAACGCAAAGAGGAAGAAGAATGGTTACGTAAAGAAGAAGAAAGGAAAAAAAAAGAAGAACAAGAAAAAAAGGAAAAAGAAGAACAAGAGCGTTTGGCTAATTTGTAAGTCCAAGCCATTTTTGTAGAAAGTTATGATAAATTTATAATGATGTTTACATAAATAATGTATATTTTACACTCAAGTTCAATACTTGTATATGATTATTGGATAAAAATATTAGTCATGTATGTTTTATTTTTTTTTTATTTTTATTAGGGCTCATCAAGAACAACTTGAAAGACAAGCTGAAATTCAACGTAAAAAGGAAGAAGAAATACAGAGGAAATTGGAAGAGAAGAATAAGCGCCTTTCATCATCAACAACTTGTTGGTCTTCCTGGAGAAATTTGGAGAAGGCCAAAAATGATCCTAAATTATATAGCTCTAATCGAGACAATAAAGATAGAAGAGAAGGATTATTTGGGCGTACTAGGGATGTTGGTCCACTTGAAAATTGGTCCGTGTTCGGTTATAATAA
Source organism: Aulacorthum solani (assembly GCA_008528875.1). Taxonomy (NCBI): domain Eukaryota; kingdom Metazoa; phylum Arthropoda; class Insecta; order Hemiptera; family Aphididae; genus Aulacorthum; species Aulacorthum solani. The sequence goes on from PVMI01080392.1 coordinate 10,681, forward strand.
AGGCACTGATGAACGCAAATTAGGAGTATTTTGGAGAGATAATGACTGTGGTGGTTGGAATCGTGGAGAGTTTTTTGATAAAAATGTCAAAGATACCCCAAGAGATGGAGTTTGTTCAGCTTTTGACAGGGATACACCAAGAAAGCGAGATACACCTTCGTCCAATGACCAAGTAAATTAATATTTCTGAATTTAGTATACACATTAGTTTATACTAATATTCTATAATTGTGAAAATAATATTAAATGCATTATCATTTACAGGACGAAGGGAATTCATGGCGTACCATTCGCCCTCCAGGCTCAGAGAATAAACGAAAGGCCAATTGATTTTAAATGGACTGTTAATAAAATCATTTGTCTTCATTTTTTTTTCTAAAACTGATATATTCAAATTAATAAATATATTCTTATTATTTAAATGTAGAACTTTTGAGCAATCATCATTTTTTTTTATCTTAAAGTTTGCAAATAATGATACATATTATATAAAATAATTATAAATAAATTTATGTATGACATAAATATATAGCTACATAAATAAACATAATATACAAGATTTCATTTTGTGTGGTTATACCATGTATTATAATATAATGTGTTTGTGTTACATTGACTATATACAATGTGTAACAATTTTGAGAATGATTTGTTTTACAATTTGATGTTTGATTTTGTATTTCACGTTATCAAATTTACTAGTTTTACACATTGGGTTGAATGTTTTTATACATTTGGCTGTAAAATGTAGTAGAATTAAATCAACAATCCACCATGTGTACATTTGGATATAATGATGCATTGTTGGTTTGTATACTTTAGTGTCCACCATCCTTGATTTACTTCGGCATTCTCGGATGAACATTTTTATAAAGTAAATACTCTGAGTAAATTATTTTTATTTTTTTTTCTATGATAATTATCTTATTAAAATTAACACTGCTTTACAGTTAGCTTGGGCCGGACGCACACCAAAGCAGTGCGAAATGAGAGTACAGGTTATTGCAGTGGTTCGTGGTAGTTATTTATTCACTGCATTGGTGTGGAACCATCTTTAATGTTTGCTTCTTTGAGACTTTTAAGTGTTGTTGAAGGTAATTGTCAATGATTGTCATTAACCTAGTGATAGCTGTGCTATGCCCTATAGTTTAAACATGAAATAGAAAATTAATTTATTTTCACATCTAGATGGTTTATTTATATACTCAATACACATTCAAGAAAAATAAAAAATTCAAGTTAAATATACATAGTTAAAAAGAATAATATTATTATGGATTGCAGATCATGTTGAGAGATAAACGCCTTATCATGTTCATAACTAATTTACATACTGACGACTAACTTATCAGTATTAAGCTAATTTTTTAATTGATTCACTTTATTATAATATGCTGTACAACAAAGTAACCTTTTGTAAATTAAAAATAGTTTTCGTATTTTTTATAAACAATACTAGAGAATATTGTATGAGGTATTGATTTGTGTTAGTAAAATATGTATGATACAACAATTTTTATACTTTAATTATCTAAAAGACCGAAGTGTGCCTAATGATTTAGTATACATAGTGCAATCAACGTTTAGTTAAAATACATTGAAGTGTTATGTTTGGTTTAAAAAACAATAATTAATTATGTTTGTCACCAAATTATAATAGTAATCAATTCTTAGACTTAATTTTAATACATTAATACCTATACAGTATTGAATAGAAGTGGGTAACTAAAATTAATTATCACAAACAGCCATAACAGTCCCCTTTCCCTAATACTTTTGTTTATTATATTATTGATATTATAATATTGTAAAACAAATATTCTACATTATTATTATTTTACTTCAAAACTGTTTGTTTTTAAAATTGCCACAGACAAAATACAAATTTGATCTAATTTTTTTTATATTCTTAGGAGACAGTGATTAAAAATGATTTACAATCATTAATGACATGTAATACAATAATTGAACTTAGTACATACCATGGTGTGTTTATCAACAATATCAGTAGTTGAATGATTTATTCATGGACGTAATATTATAAGTATTAATAGGTATTATGTCAATGAACTCCGCCACTATGTCCATTGTGTGAGCAGCAACCTGCTTAGAGCAGCCGTACGAGTCGACGGCGTAGACGTTGTCGTCAGGTATTGCTCGCTCACGTGGAATGCTGACGTAAGGTGATTGATTACCGATCGATAGTAGTGAATTGTATAGGTAGATAAATTAGGAGGTTGGAATATTGATATTAAATAGTGAGGAATAACAATGCCGTTGATTGCTCAGTTAAATTGTCAAATATATATGACATATATTAGAAACTTTGCTACAGTGGCAAACTTAATTTTTATGTTAGTATGTATTGGAGGTGGGCCGACCACAGGCGGTCGCTAATACAGCGGCATAATAAATACGTACAATTAAATTACTAATAATACAACTCGATAGTCGAGTGAACAAAAATAATATACAATAGTAAAAACCAAAACAATAAATGTGCGTGACAGAAATGACTGTAAACAATGATACTACGATAGCGTACGACCTGATTAGTCGCTGGTGTATAAACGCCGTCGACAGCCGGCAGAGGGGACGTAGGCTGACGTCGGACGACGGTACATGATGATGATGCGGCGGCGGTTGCGTAAGCCACTGCGCGCGCGGGCCTTAAACGGCCGTGCAAATAACTTGCACGAAAACGGAATGTACGGATGTACGTAAAATAATACGCGGTCGCGGAGAGGACGCGACGCGCGAACGTACGAGGTGATTCGGTCGACTTCGAAC